>OZ024913.1:78220006-78314959 GCA_964017125.1 Flabesymbios commensalis | reverse complement strand
TTAAATTCAGGAATTTGTTTAATATTTTATTCTATATATATATATATGCATTATGGATTGGCAGATAAAACCACTAACTAACTCAAATGTAACGTATTCTGTTTGTGGCGACATGAACACAATTTCAATTTTGCAATATATCTAATTCCTTTTTTAATACAATCACTACTTAATTTTTCAAAACCTGCACCCACTCATGAACAGTGACCTGTCTAAGACGTAAATTTAAGCTGACGACATGCCAAAAAAGTCATTTTTATGGCATTCCAGTGGTCAAAAGCACAACTTTTCTTGTCTAGGCTATGGATAACTATACATTTTCTGAAAGTTCTATGCATGAATTAAATGATACAACTAGTTAAACAAAAGTGGAGGTCACTACAAATGAGAACACTGATGGGGTCACATGATTCTTGCGGGATTTGCCCAGTCTTAATTAGCACTTTCCGCTTCATTTGGATACCTATGTTATGGGTCTACGGCCATTGTACATATTTTACTCTCTCAGCGCAAGGATCGAACTTAGACGTCACTAAAATAAAATGTTATCCGAGAGATTCGAGCTCAGCACACCCAACTTATGTAAAAATAAGTGGATAACAAATTATATACTAAGATGCCGAGCAAAGTTCAATATATCAGATTGCGACCCAGGTTAAATACACACATTTTTATAAAACAAATGGCTGCTATATATTATTTCATGACATAAAATATAACTTTACGGCGTCAATTTTTATCTGAAAATACATTATCAATCAATCAATCAATCAATCAATCAATCAATCAATCAATCAATCAATCAATCAATCAATCAATCAATCAATCAATCAATCAATCAATCAATCAATCAATCAATCAATCAATCAATCAATCAATCAATCAATCAATCAATCAATCAATCAATCAATCAATCAATCAATCAATCAATCAATCAATCAATCAATCAATCAATCAATCAATCAATCAATCAATCAATCAATCAATCAATCAATCAATCAATCAATCAATCAATCAATCAATCAATCAATCAATCAATCAATCAATATAATCAATCAATCAATCAATCAATCAATCAATCAATCAATCAATCAATCAATCAATCAATCAATCAATCAATCAATCAATCAATCAATCAATCAATCAATCAATCAATCAATCAATCAATCAATCAATCAATCAATCAATCAATCAAACAATCAATCAATCAATCAAACAATCAATCAATCAATCAATCAATCAATCAATCAATCAAGCAATCAATCAATCTAGCAATCAAGCAAGCAATCAAGCAATCAATCAATCAATCAAAGTTTTATTAACGTCTAAGTCAATAGAGGCCCATGCTCAGAGGCAGATAAATCCCTAGCGTGATCATATGTCACATACTCCAGTCAAGACTGAGGGGGGAGGGGGGAGCCAGGCCAAATAAATGAGATATGTATATTTTTAATGTTGACATTGTTTGGATATTTCGTAAGCGGTGCATTCCAGAGGGTCAGCAAAAGAAGAAACTCCCCATCCAGTCTTACTGAGGATACTTAGCGAGAAGTTGACACATCACTCGTTTGACGATCAATCTGCAGATTGTCACTAAATATGGAAAGAATGTATATATCCAAAAATTCATACCAATCTTTTCCAGGAAATTATTAAATTACTATTATCTGCAGCGACTTCATTATCTATAATTACCGTATAACAAATTGATAAGATACCATCGTTGGAATGTCCGTTCATGGGGCCAACAACATTTTATCATTCATATACTTAGTAATTTATACTTAGTATTTATATACTAGTAACCGATACAATAACATAAGGCGATATAGCGTCACTTGGGAATGAAAGTGTGTAATTTCCATCTGGTAAAATGCCAAATATACCCTTTCATATCTAAGGACACAATTTGTCAGCACTTTTACGCTCACCACTAAGGGGTCTTGTCAAGTTGAAAAAAATCCTAAAATCCGAGAAAAACTCGGATTAGTCAGACTCCACCCACCCACCCCATTATCCATTTTATTTTTATTTTGAAACATTTTAAAACATGAAAATAACACAAAAACACGAAAAAACACAACATTTATTGCAAAACCCACCCACTTCCGAGTTTTTCTCGGATTTTTGGGGTTTTTTTAACTAGACAAAACCCCTAACATAGCGGGAGTCATCGCTGACAATGACTATTTAATTGACTCTTACAACGCTGAATTTGTCATATCAGTCAACGACCATTATCAATTTGTAATACTTTCATTGCGGGGATCGACTTTATACGGCAGAATCTGACGTCTACAGACGTCAGATTCTGACGTATAAAGACGGTCCCCGCGCTGAAAGGGTTAATCAAATGTTTATAGTTTAAATATTCAAAATTCTTAAACATTACATTATTTCAAATTTATTCTAGCTATTAAATGAATATAAACTCATGCTGTACCTAATATTTAATATTATATTTTGTGCTGCGGTACACAGCAAACACAGTGAAAAACATAAACGGTTGCATTTTTGGGGAAAAAAACATCCTTAAATAATGTATTGGGCCAATATTGGCCTACTTTTGGGACAGCTTCCCAGACGTTGGGCCAACATTAAAGCAACATCGGCTAAACTAGTCGCGCGAACTGGAGTGGGAGCTTTGGCTTGAAACCGTGCACCAAACCAAATGACAAATTGGAGCAGCGTCATCCGTTCTGTGAAAAAAAGAACAACGAGAATCTAATCCAATCCTTTGTGGCATCTATTAGGTCTAATGTACCGGCCAATCTGTGTGGGGTTCGGTGCAATCAATCAGAGGTCTAGCTTTGCTTAAGTGGTCTGGATACCCCCCCCCCCCCCCATCACCCCCCAAACAGGGGATCGACAGCCCAAAGGCTGCAGTGAGTGAGTGAGTGAGTGAGTGAGTGAGTGAGTGAGGGAGTGAGTGAGTGAGTGAGTGAGTGAGTGAGTGAGTGAGTGAGTGAGTGAGTGAGTGAGTGAGTGAGTGAGTGAGTGAGTGAGTGAGTGAGTGAGTGAGTGAGTGAGTGAGTGAGTGAGTGAGTGAGTGAGCGAGTGAGTGAGTGAGTGAGTGAGTGAGTGAGTGAGTGAGTGAGTGAGTGAGTGAGTGAGTGAGTGAGTGAGTGAGTGAGTGAGTGAGTGAGTGAGTGAGTAAGTGAGTGATTGTAACTAATGTATCATTGTAACAGGAGTGTAATGTGTTTTAGACAGACGTCCTCACATCACCATCAGGAGGGACATCACCAGTACAGGCGATATAATCATGCTTTATTATTATTGACATTATATCCTTATGCTTATGGTGGCATATACATATATATATCAGTTTACCATACAGCTACAGATACAATATGCAACATTGTGGCATATTTTATAGACTATTTTGATATAATGTTGGCATAACCAGGAGCGGGTCAAGGATCTGAAAAAATGGGGTTTTTTTGTTTTATTATTTAGGGACTTTTTAAAGAATTTGGCAAAAATAGGGCGCGCCCCCTGTGCCCCCCCCCCCTCCGACCCTGACTGATTATGGCATAATGACGTTAAAGGCCCCCTGTCTTTACGTTTAAGTTTGCGCTGAAATTGAGAATATTATGGGCGCACAACCAGACAGAGACATGCACACTTCATCACAGTCAGTGGGAAGCCAGACACAACAATTGAGTGTGTTTATTTAATGACTTACTATGAGGTCGGCTCATCTCAGCGCACTAGTGTATACAGACCTACACCTGCGGCCATATCAGACATAACATCCTGATGGCTTCATCACAGAAACAAACACCAGAGTTGTGATAAACAAAGTCATGCGCATTGGAGAAGAACAAAGTCCTTTAATATTCACTCCTTGAAGGTGTTGTATAATGGCACATACACATCTCTAGCTTCCAGGTGTCAAGATGATCAACGATAGCAGACTTCACATTAACCATGGTGGATGAATTTTCTGATTGGTAAATCAATTCTCAACCAAATTTCAGGAAATTTCACAAGCACTATATTCAGTGATGCCGAGACTGCCCTGAAAATTAAATTTAAAAGTATTGTATAGCCTAAACGTTAGTACTATTATTTAACATGTCCTAGCAAAGGTCGCCATCTAAAACCCTTAACTTCTTTTGAAAATGGCATTGCATGTCAAATGGTCTAACTGGTAAAATACACAATACAAAAATACCCAATAAAATGACTCGAAAATAGCGTGTGTACAATTTCATGAAAATTTGATGAGAAATGACTGAGAAATATTTCACCCTTGTTAATGTGAATCACGATATAGTTTAGTGTAGGCCCCTATTTAGATGGAGATGGGCGGGGGCCCTAGGGTAGTGGTTAGCACCGCTGCCTTTCACGCCAGAGTTCGGGGTTCGGTTCCCGGACTCGGCGGTTTGAAAGAAACAAAAATGTTTCTTCCCCATCCACGTGTGAAAGTCAGTATTGTGGGGAGCCTCTGTGACCGAGAGGTAGCGTGCTCGGCCTCAGACCGCCAGGGCTCGAATTTCGAATCCTGTGTCTGGAGGACAGTGTCATTTCAATCATCTCACCATCCTCAGGGGGTTCTCCTGGCCCAGTTTAGCCTATATGTGCACAAAGGTGGCCTAAAGCCCCATTCATTTATTTCTCTATTTAGATTTTGTTGAAATCCAGGCATTCTAATAGGCTTGCACTGTATACTATTTTTTCACTTACAGTTTAATGTAAGAAGTTGAACCCTGAGCTACTTAATTTAATTTTCAGTCATCTGAAGCTATGTTTCGCTACAGTACTCAATTACTCAAAATTATGTATGTGATAAAATGTATATTTTCGTTTGATTTTACCACACATTTTGTATATACATGTACAAAATACTATGACAAATAAGTATGTAAAGATTTTTTATAAATGTCAATAATTCCCATCTGTGTTTCTCAAACGACACAAAACATCTATAGCCCTTTAATTGTCAATACGATCAAGTGGAAGCTGACAAAAATCTCATCAATTTTCATTTTCAATAGAACCACAGCACAGAGTGTAAGAATGCTGTGTGAACGTGTCAGATTCATTGAGCATCTCTGATGGAAATGAGAGAATGTTAAAGGCGATCTATCACCCCTTATATAGTATGAATAATTTTGTGACAAATAAATCAAAATTGCCACGAGATGGGGCAGAAGTGTTTCCTTATATGGGGTGATTGGCTATCATGTGACCCTCTGAGAGGGTCACTTGATAGCCAATCACCCCCATATATGGGGTGATTGGCTATCATGTGACACTCTGAGAGGAACACATGATAGCCAATCACCCCATATAAGGACATATTTATTCATAGCATATAAGATTGTGACAAGTGCTATTCAAAACACAGAAATACTACTACGCTGTACGTCAGAGCAGTTAATATCGTGTCATCATCAAATACATTTTTGATAAGATCCACTTCATATTATGGTTAATAATATATCCACACGGTTTTCACTCAAGTGAGATATTGGAAAATAAAGCACACGTCCAATGAATAAGGTGTGAGCCTTTAGGCGAACACCTTGTTTATTGGACGAGTGCTGTATTTTTCAAACCACACTAAGGATGAACAGCGTGTCGCAGGTAAAATTTTGAAAAATATGGGGTTCCGGGGGGTTGACCCCAGAAATCCCTGCAATTTTTTGAAAAAGGTGCAGCTCAAGGTACCCTCAGGATCCCTCTGTCCCACCCACTGTGCACGCCCCTGTTTCTATTTTATCAGACGACCAGCAGCTTTATAAGCTGAAAAAAGTGACATCAGCAATTGTTATTGAACCAAAGCAAGGGGTGTGAGAATACTACATGAACGTGTCAGATTGATTGAGAATACTACGTGAACGTGTCTGATTGATTGAGCATCACTCGATGATGACGTAATACGTCTGTGACGTCATCAGCCGCAAGTAGGTGAGTGGTCTGAAAATGCTGGCTGTAATCTCGTGGGTAATCTCGTTCGGGGTCACGTGACAATGAGAGTGATATGACCTCCATATAGCGCGCCACGAGGCCACCTAGGGTGGACGCCATTACGAACAAATAGTAACGAATCTGCTCACAATCCATGATTCAGCGACTGTATGTGTTAGTGTGATATATCCAAATAAACCACAAACAATCTTTGTTTGTCTCGTTGTATGTGTTAGTGTGATACATCCAAAGAAATCACAAACAATCTATGTTTATCTCTCCCTGTATCTGTTAGTGTGTTATATCCATATAATTCACATACAATCCATGATTCAGCGACTTTATCTGTCAGTGTGTTATATCCATATAATCTACATACAATTCATGTTGGTGTGAGTGTGTTATATCCATATAATCCACATACAATCCATGGTTGTCTCTCTGTGTGTGTGATATCTCTATCTATAGCGTCCTCGTACAATCCATGTGTGTATCTAAAGAGACAATCCACGTTTCAGTGTGTTCACATAAAGTTATGAGTGCATTATACCCACAATCTATGTGTGTCTCTTACCTCTTACCTATATCGTCTGTTCACAATCCGTGATTTAGCGTCTGTAGGTGAGAGTATATTATAACCAGAGAATCTACATAAAATCCATGTGTGTGTGTCTCTCTCTCTGTGTGATACTCCTACTTATATGGTCCTCGTATAATCCATGTGTATGTCTAGAGAGAGATTATACAGACGTGTATACCTGGACAGTCTACATGCAATCCATGTAACATGATGGGCGAATCTCTATATATCTATATGATCGGCTGCAGTGTCTAGACATATAATGCCATTGGTGTTTGTCCCATAGTCTGTAATGTATATTTATATCTATCATCCAAGTCTGCTTATAGTGAGACCACATTTTGTTTTCTTGTGTCTCATCTGTAGTTTCATGATTGTACTTCACTCCAGCATGTCCAGTATGCCTGTCCTTGATGATTTAATTTACAAAGACACGTTATGCTCAGTTAAATCACATTATTCTGAACTTTATGTGTTTATTGTGTTATATATTCTCCCAATCTAGAGGTTCTACTGATATTCTTACTTGTCTTTACAATTGATTCTGTTACAGACACTTCTGAGATTTTCAATCGCTTTACAGTCACAGCACAACCCTATATTTGTGAGCGATGACACTGGTGGGATAGGTCCTGAAATCACTGATGTCAACGTCTCGTTAATGGATGCATATATAATAGTCTCACACACATACATCATAATAGCCATAGATCAGTCACAATGGCAGGAACCTCCCTTTAGTCTCACGTGAATTATACTGGCTGAGAGCTGCCTGTGTAACATGTGAATTACACTGGGTGAGAGCTGCCCTTGTGTAACACTCACACATTTGTCACACACAGGTCTCCATGCCTGCTACATGATTCACACAATTATCATAATAGGCATATCAAACACAGCGTGACACTGGCGATGCAGAACAAACGGTTTCAATTATGCACATCGTTATTTCAAGACCATCATATTTGACTTTTTTCCAGATCATTCTCTAACAGAATATTCCAACTGTAAAATCAGTTATATTAGTGGTATTCCAATATTGAATAATTTCGTTAGAACTGGTTCCATCATCTGAAAATAGACATTTTGGAGAACACAACAAAACATATTAGCAACATTTTGAGAAAACATATTAGGAACATTTTGAAAAAGTGGCACGCAAATATCCATAAAAAATGTTTGTTTTTTAATGTTAGACAAATAGACAGAAAAAACGTTTAAAAACGCTTTTATAACGTTAAAAAATATTTTAAAATACTGAAATTTTATTTATGACGCTAAAGAAAATATTTTAGTGTTTTTTTGTTTACCATTCAAAAAAATATATTCTTGATATTTTTGAGACCCGGCAAAATATTGTTTCGTCAAGCATTTTTATTATATTTGCTTTAGGAAATGTTTGTGTTACTTGGGAACATACTACATTATTATCATACGGTGTTCTATCCCGGAAACACACGAGGAATTGGCCCGATGTTGGACTAATGTTGGCCATCGTCTCCGACTCTGGCCGACATTAGTCCAACATAAGGTCAGAGTGTAGTGTTTGCTTATTTGGCACTGTGATAGCTAGCGGGATACAAAATGACATACAATATCTTCATATCTTAGCAATGTAATTTATTTTGACTCAAGTAGTAATCACTTACATTCGTTTCACTATGGCAATGCCAATTAACACGATTTTAATTCTGTGTGTGATACCATGTGTATAGCCATGTGAATTTAGTAAATATAAAAATAGCTTTGTAGTAAATATATAGCATAATTATACACATGTACATAGATCTCTATCATCTCTATGACAAGTAAATCTGCAATGACTTTTATTTGTGTCAATAATATATATCTGTCCTGCTTTCTGTCTGCTAGCTACTTTTTGACTACTTGATATAGGTCTAAGTCTCACTGACAAGCTCATATTTTCTGACCCTCATGTCACATCAATCACCTCAATCACCTACCTCACTCACTTCACTCACTTCACTAGATCACTTCACCCACCTCACTCACCTCACTCACCCATCATACAGCATTATGGCCAGCTCTGGTATCTATATGACCATTGCATGGAATAACTCTGTGTCTAACCTCACAATGATGCTGCTACTGCTGCTGCTGTTGCTGCTGCTGTTGCTGCTGCTGCTGCTGCTGCTGCTGCTGCTGTTGCTTCTGCTGTTGCTGCTGCTGCTGCTGCTGCTGCTGCTGCTGTTGCTGCTGCTGCTGCTGCTGCTGCTGCTGCTGTTGCTGCTGCTGCTGCTGCTGCTGCTGCTGCTGCTGCTGCTGCTGTGTGCTGCTGCTGCTGCTGCTGCTGCTGCTGCTGCTGCTGCTGCTGCTGCTGCTGCTGCTGCTGCTGCTGCTGCTGCTGCTGCTGCTGCTGCTGCTGCTGCTGCTGTTTCGGTTGCTGTTGTTGTTGTTGTTGTTGTTGCTGCTGCTGCTGTTACTGCTATTGCTACTGCTGCTGTCGCTGCTGCTGCTGCTGCTGCTGCTGCTGCTGCTGCTGCTGCTGCTGCTGCTACTGCCGCTACTGCTGCTGCTGCTGCTGCTGCTGCTGTGGCGATCACTACTTCTCTTTCTGTTGCAAGAATCGCGACACGTCAGTTGTTTCACCTCCCCCCCCACCCCCCCCCCCCCCCACGTTCGAACAGATTAGCCCTTTAACCGCCGGTGTCGCATATATTGGGTTTCCATTTTTTATTAGCACATTACGTACCCTATTTTACACATGTTAAAGATAGAATTTGACATAAATCAGCAATATTTGAAAACAGTTGACCTCCATTTTGTCAAATCTGAATAATTTTCACTCACTTGAAGTTGTGGATCGCGTCAGCGAGACACAACTTCAAGTGAGTGAAAATTCGGATTGAATAATTTGGCGGTTAAAGGGTTAATATAGGTATAATTTAACCCTTAAAGCGCTAAATTAAATCATTTTAATTTTCACCCACTTGAAGTTGTGTCTCGCTGACGCGATCCACAACTTCAAGTGAGTGAAAAATACTGATATTTGTCCCATTTGAGACATGCATTTGCAAATATTGATGTTCAACACACATTTCGTACCCAATAACTGTCATTTAACTACTAATGAAACGGATTAACAACGATTATAGGGCTAGATCATACATTGCTACCTTGTAGGCTAAATATGGAAGTGGTTCCTCTAAGTATAGCTATATATAATATTAATTTGTGAGCCTACATTGCATTCAAAACTCATTATGCAACAGAAATATATATGTAAAGTCTCTGATTTCTAAATACTGTAGATCTGGTAATTTTAGCGTGTGTTAAAATTTTCGCGAATTTCCTATTTTGGGACTTTTCACGAAGTTTAGAATTCGCGAATTTTCATTTTTCTTTAGTAGCGCTATTATAATAATAATTTTCGCGAGATTCTTGAATTCGCGAATTTTTCGTCCTCGTGAAATTCGCGAAAATTAAAACCTCGCGAATATTACCAGATCTACAGTATATAATATCCAAAATGTACCAGTTAATATGTGGTGTGGTACCATCAGCTATTTCCACTGGCAGGTATACAATCACACTAGTTTATAATGGCTTTGCAATGCTCTTATAGGTAATGTCGCAGCATCATCAAATTATTGTGTCATATTCTCTTGCCACAAAAATTGCAGAAAGCTTGAGTATAATCTATTTGCTTTCCGACATGTCTCCCACCGGTCGTCAATAACGCACAGACAGTTGTCAGATAATAACATTATAAAATGTGAATCCCGATACACAGCCTCTAATCATTGCCATTCGAAAAGCTGCAATCGATTTTTTTTATTATTGATTAATTTATATAAGCATATTAATTTATAATGACAACTGCATTGGAATAATAATTTGACATTTACAATTCGCCTTGTCGAAGTTACGATTTTTCTCGCTCTCGTTTTGAGCGAGATTTAAAAAATGGCGCCAGTTGGGGGTTAACAAACGTGGCACTCCCTAAGTCAAACTCGATCAATTCATGCCGGAGTCATGGAGCAGGCATGAGGCCTACCGCGACCACGTGTTACAGATTGGGTTTGTCCACATTTCATCCCCAATTCAGAACGAGGCTGTCGTCAGATGTATCTTCGACAAGGCGTCTATCTCCCTGTCTCTGTACGTGACTTTATCATTTGAATATGCTTACCCTGAATGTTGGCATGACATTGCTGATTTCGGCGTAACCTATATGTAAAAAACCACCGCCTTTGTTCTTGTGCAGGACTTTGGCGCTAAACCATCTCGTTGTGCCAAACGCGAACTAACATTCTGTGCCAACGTTGATCAAACGTTTGAGAGAGCGTGACAATCATAGAACGACTGGAAATAAAAGAAGTTCACCTATTGTTAATTTGATGTTGGACCACCATCTACGACTGTGGCCCAGCATCCTATAAACGTTAGCACAACGTTTTGTGCAGGCTGGGCGTGGTGATGGATCTGCCAAATGGGCTGTCTGTCTGTGAATCTGTCTGTCTGTCGTCTGGCTGTCTGACTGAGGACAATTGTCCAGCTCACTAAACCTGCCCTCTGATAAACGATTGTGATTTCACTGCCCGGATACCGTACTGCGACGATTTAATACTTGTACTGTTATGTGGGGAGCCACCGTGACCGAAACGTAGCGTGCTTGGCCTCAGACCGCCAGGGCTCGAATTTCGATTCATGTGTCTGGAGGGCAGTGTCATCTCATTCATGTCACCATACTCAGGAGATTCTTCTGACCCATTTAAGCCTATATGTGCTCAAAGGTGGCCTAAAACCCCAATTATTTCATTTTTACTGTGACTACATTGTAATAGGACACTGCAACCAGGCGTATATAAAAAGAGATATTAACCCTTTCAAGCCTAAATTTACCATTGTCATCTTCATTCACTACAAGCCGCGAATTGCCGTCGCAATTCTCGACGTGTAGTGGATGAAGATAATTTGAAGTGGGTGAAAAATTGATAAAAATTACCTGGTAACCAGTTTCTTGGAAATTTCCATTCTAAAACCCTTAGTTGTGGGAAAATTAAATCTGTCTTCATGGATTTAAAATGATGCTTTAACCCTTTCAAGCCTGAATTTACCATTGTCATCTTCATCCACTACAAGCCGCGAATTGCCGCCGCAATTCTCGACTTGTAGTGGATAAAGATGACTTGATGTGGGTAAAAAATTCAAAAGAATTACCACGTATTGGTAAACCAGTTTCATGAAAATTTTCGTTCTAAAACCCTCAGTGGTGAGGAAATTAAATCTGTCTTCATAGATTTAAAATGATGCTTTAATGCATAGTGAGGGCTTAAAGGGTTAAATCAGAGCTGGTTTACCCTTATAATGCTGCAACGCTGAAATTTACTTGCATGAGCCATGGTGACCAAAGGGTTTTTCTACTTTTCAATTTCATAAATGTCTTAGTTAGCTCTTTCCGCTTCATTTGAATAGGTCTACCTATGATATGAATCTACGACCATTTTAAATATTTTACTCTTTCAGCGAAGGGGCTCGACTTTATAAAGTCTGTCCCCGCACTCGAAGGGTTAAGGTTGGGGCAGCGTGGTAGACAGGCATCCCGTCTGACCCAGCATCATCTGGAAAATTACATATTAGCGAGTATAACAACATAAACATATCTTTAAACATTTAAAACAGCTGTTTAAATCTTACCCCACTGCTTGCTGATCAATTCATGTAGACGAGAATGCATTTAGTCTCGATCCTCCACTATTTCATGGAAAATCGGTGATCGATGGAAATTCAGGTATCAAAGAAACATAAAGTTACTTTCTCGTTATCTCGTAAAGATTCAGTAATACCAGAGCCTCTGTAAGAGGTAGCGTGTTCGGTTTCAGACCGACACGGCTCGAAGTTCTAATCCTGTGTCTGGAGGGCAGCGTCATCTCATTCATCTGACCAAAACCTATGACCCCATTCATTCATTCATTCATTCATTCATTCATTCATTCATTCATTCATTCATTCATTCATTCATTCATTCATTTATTCATTAATTCATTCATTCATTCATTCATTCATTCATTCATTCATTCATTCATTCATTCATTCATTCATTCATTCATTCATTTATTCATTCATTCCTTTATTTATTCATTCGCTCGTTCATTCATTCATTCATTCATTCATTCATTCATTCATTCATTCATTCATTCATTCATTCATTCATTTATTTCTCCATTCTATTGATTGATTCCTTCATCCATTCATTTATCATTTCTTTTATTTGTATATTCAGTTATTCCTTCATTCAGCATTCATTCATTTTTTCATTCATCCACCCATTTTTTCATTCATCCATTAATTAATTAATTAATTAATTAATTAATTAATTAATTAATTAATATTTAATTAATTAATTAATTAATACTAATTAATTAATTAATTAATTAATTAATTAATTAATTAATTAATTAATTAATTAATTAAAAATTATAAATTAGTCATAGACTTCTCAGTATGTATTGTTCACAGTATTTAATATTCAGACAGTGCTTGTGACTACTGGGGGCATACATTTATTGGTGGATTCCGGACAGATAGACTGGCTATACCTAGCATACCAGCATGAGAATATCATTGGGTCAACGCGTGTTGTCTAGTTGTGTAGGGGACATCTATTTTTTGGCAGTCAGATGTTATATGGGTGCCTGACCTAATTCTGCCTCTCATGGAATAAAATATATTATGTAGATATCATAGATGTATTATAGTTATTGCACTGATTAGCATATAAATAGTGACCAATTGACTTAGGGATCATTCATTATATATTATATATTCTTACACATTGCTTAGTTCTCAGACAGTGATTCTGGCTATAGGGAGAATCCATTTATTGGCAGTTAGATGTTAGCTGGATGCCTGACCTAGTTCCGCCTCTCATAGAAGCAAATTTTATTATATAGATAACATAGATGTATTCTGTGAAACGCAGTGACGTCACTCGGTGAAAACAAGGTTATGTAACACCCCCTCCCCCATACAACATTGTATTAGCCAGCTCGGTGAAAACAAAGGAGGTCGAGGTCATTGAGTTTCATAGAATAATAGTTATTGCACTGATCAGCATACAATTGAGTTAGGGATCATTCAATAGATCGTATTATTTTCACACTGTTTAGTCTTCAGACAGTGAATCTGGCTATAGGGAGCATATATTTATTGGCAGTGAGATGGTATCTACCTCTCATATAATACAACAACACCTATTATTATAGTCAATGCAATGATCAGCACACAAGTGAATAATTGAGTGGGGATCATGTGTTATATATTATATTCGCACTGTTTAGTATTCAGGCAGTGTATCTGGTTATAGGGAGCATGTATTTATTGCCCATGCGATTATATCTGTGTGCCTGATTTAATCCCACCACTCTCTATAACTTGACGCAGAGGATCACGGGATCGTGTTATGAGAACATAAAGGGAGAGGGATCGTTAGGTACTTGACTGGGTGGAACGGGGGATATATTTATTCATGTCCAACAAAATAGCTCCCAAATTATATCACGTTTCCCAGCAAACACAACACATCTACCCAATGTTTGACCAATGTTGGCTCATCAACATTGGTTAAACATTGGGCAGATGTGTCGTGTTTGCTGGGTTGTTATTGGTGGGCCAGATATCTCGCTCCCGACCAGAAAAAAACACTGGTAATAGCTTTATTTTCACTTTATGCAGCACATGTTTATGTAGCAATAAAACCCAACACATAACCTACATATTCTGTACACCATACAGTGCAAATGGGATCCTGTAAAAAAGTAGGCCTTTAATTCGGTCCCGATTATATTCGTTCTTTTCATTTGTTATTAGCATAATTATTAAATACCAGCTTTTGAACATGTTTAAGATAAAACGTGACATCAATCTACAAGATTTCAAAATTGTTGATCTCCATTTTGTCAAATTTGAATAATTTTCGCACACTTGAAGTTGTGGAACGCGTCAGCGAGATACAATCTCAAGTGGTTGAAAATTCCTATTAAGTAACTTGGCGGTTAGGGGGTTAATGAACAATAATAATTTTAACTCCAGTACGTGCAGGCTTGTTGTTATGCTATTTATAAATTCATGTATGAAATCAAATCCAGTAAAGAATTGTCCCATGCTCATCTGGAAAGATTATCATATACAATGCAGATGCCTCATTTAATCTTTTTTTTATGTGGAATCTTCATTTATCTCCAGAAACCAGTGATAATAGTTTTATTCGGGTGAGTGATCAAATGAAGTGAATGGGACCTATGTGCACATATAGGCTAAACCGGGCTATTCTGGTGGGTAAACCCCGAGAGCGGAGCATGCGCCCCGTATCAAACACAAGGCGTTCACCCAACGTTATAGTTCATCCCTTATAGTAAAACTCACTTTAAATCTGTCACTTTCGCGTTGCATGTTTTCCGCTCATTACTCAAGCAATTTTCATCTGATTTTTATGAAATTTGACAAGCGTTAGTTTCTAGTCTTACGGCACCTGCCCTGAAAATTTCAGGAAAAAATATGATGTCGTTTAAAAGTTAGACCATTTGACATGTAAGGCGGGGGCCCTAGGGTAGTGGTTAGCACCGCTGCCTTTCACGCCAGAGTCCGGGGTTCGGTTCCCGATTTTGGCGGTTTGAAAGAAACAAAATTGTTTCTTCCCCATCCACGTGTGAAAGTTAGTATTGTGGGGAGCCTCCGTGACCGAGAGGTAGCGTGCTCGGCCTCAGACCGCCAGGGCTCGAATTTCGAATCCTGTGTCTGGAGGACAGTGTCATCTCAATCATCTCACCATCCTCAGGAGGTTCTCCTGGCCCAGTTTAGCCTATATGTGCACAAAGGTGGCCTAAAGCCCGATTCATTTCATTTTTTATTTGACATGTAGTTTTTGCGAATTATGACGCTCCTCTATAAACCCATTGCACGCTATCAGCTTCACTCACGAAATTCCACTCCATGTCAAATGGTCTAACTTTTGAAATACTCATTCAAATATAACGAAATTTTCAGGGTAGGTGCCGGAAAAGTTGAAAAGAGTGTTTGCAAAATTTCATGGAAATTGATTTAGAATTGACTGAGATATCAGCGAAAAACACCCAACGCTGGTGGAAGTTGACTGCAACTATAAAGCGCTGAGCACAACTAGAGTCGTTTTTAATGAAATCACTGATATTGGGAAAGAAATGAGTGTTTAAACATCAATGAGTGTTTTTAAAAACATTGTCATTTTTTCAACTTAGCTCCGAAAGAGTAACATATTCATCATGACCGTAGATCCATAACATAAGTATTCAAATGAAGCGGACGACCTAACTAAGACATTTATGATCAACATTTGGTATGCATTGTTTATACAATAATTGTCAGCATTGTAGCAGTTGAATATGTACATTATACGGCATCTTTCCTCAACTGAAAAACTGTCAGGTGTGGGAAGTTAACCCTTTAAGGCCTCACGATGCATTAAAGCATCATTTTACATGAAAACAGACTTTTTCTCCTACAACCAAGGGTTTTAGAAGGAAAATTTCCATGAAACTCTTTTACCAATACATGGCAATTTTCTTAAATTTTTCACCCACATCAAATCATCTTCAACCACTACAAGTCGAGAATTGCGGCAGCAATTCGCGGCTTGTAGTGGTTGAAGATGACAATGGTAAACTCAGGGCTGAAACGGTTAGGTTAGATTTTAGAAATGCAAAATGATGGCAGGAGGCATCCTGGGGGCTTAAAGGGTCAAATGAAAACAATGTGTGAAGCTCTCAAAGATTCAGCCGTGCCGTTCTCCCGGGACGAGAGTTTGCACTTTGCTGGTGGATTCCTCACAAAGGGATTGATCAGTGTGACGTGACGCGAGCACCTCCATTCTCCCTCCCGTGCACTGGTTTTCACTGTGAGACGTAAATCGGTATCAGACCATATCGCATTCCAGCTGTACTCCAGCTGCACAGGAGTTATGGCATGTGTGATTAGATCGTGTGACAAAATACAAATCTTGTTTATATTTCGTTTTAGATATGAAAATGGAGCATAATTTCAATGAATAACGTCTGATAGTTCGTGTTACAGGGGCAAAAACAGCACTCCTTATTAGGCGAGTGAAAGAAAACTTATTACTGGGAGAGGGGAACCATTGGCACAGCACTGGTCCAATGAATAAGGTGTTCGCCTAAAGGCTCACACCTTATTCATTGGATCAGTGCTGTATTTTCCTGGAAATAATTCAAAGAATTTGTGTATAAATTTTCGAGAAAAATCTGATTTGGGGACATTTCACGAAGTTTAGAATTCGCGAATGGGCATTTTTGTTTAGAACTTAGCGCTATTATAATAATATTTTTCGCGAGACTCTTGAATTCTCAAATTTCTCATCTTCGCGAAATTTGCGAAAATTAAAATCTCGCGAATATTACCAGATCTACAGTATCTCCTTTCTAAACTCACTGAAGATAAGCGAGCGATTTTCTTTAATATCTTAACATAATCCTCAGTGAAATATGCCTTTATACCTTCGTACCGTGGCAAAATCGCGAAGACAGGAAGTAAACCGGGAAATCTTGACAAAAGCAATGAAAATATCGATTCTCAGTCGGGATTGAAGCCTGGTACATTGAGGCTATGAAATCAAAGCCCTGCGTAATGAGCCACCGAGGGCAGCCATGTATGTCAACCCATTCTATTGAATTTAGATCAACAGAGTTGAAATGACACAATGATGAACAAGTCCTTTTGTTGTATCACTTGTGAGAAAATAGCCCATACATATATGTTTAGTGTAATTTTCCATATGATATATTCAGTCTAGCTTTCACACTTTGTAACCTCGGCGGTCCGATTCCCTGATTCAATATTATGGGGAGCCTCATTGACCGAGAGGTCACGTGCTCGGTCTCGAATTTTGAATCCTGTGTCTGGAGGACAGTGTCATCTCACCATCCTCAGGAGGTTCTCCAGGCCAGTTTAGCCTATATGTGGACAAAAGTGGTCTAAAACCCCATTCATTTCATTTCATTTTCTCGGACGAGCGGGGTCGGGGCACGTATTTTCGTACAAGTTACGACATATCGTAAGCATTGGATAGGTCGAGATGGCGTGGCTTCGGATTTGTCGAGATGGCCATCTCGACCAATGCGAAGCCTACGATATATCGTAACCTGTACCAGAATACGGGCTCTGAATGGTGCAGTGGTTAACCCTTTAACCGCCGGTGCCGCATATATTCGGGTTTTCATTTTTTATTAGCACATTAAGTTCCACATTTTATATATGTTAAAGATAACCAGCAAGATTTGAAAAGAGTTGACCTCCATTTTGTCAAATCTGAATCATTTTCACTCACTTGAAGTTGTGGATCGCGTCAGCGAGACACAATTTATTCATTCATTTTTATTAGCCTTCAAAAGAAGAAAACATAGAACAGCTTTAAGTGGGTGAAAATTCAAATTGAATAATTTGGCGGTTAAAGGGTTAAGGCTTCCTGCCTGTAAAGTTGGCACTCTGGCATTTAGGTTGGCCTCAGATCGCAGGGTTCGCATTTCGAATCATGTTGATCGAGGCAACGTCATCAAATTCATCTCGCCATCCCCAGGATTCATTTATTAGTACACAAACAGAATGAGTTAATTCAATGCTGGGACATCGTCAGCGATGCTGGCCCAACAATGTGACAGCACCAGGCTGGCGCTCAGTGCTGATTTAACATCCAGCATCATTATCATACACTTTAGAGAGTCCCCCCCCCCCCAATGATCAGGATAATGAGCAAAGCACGAATAAAATCGAACGACTATTGTCGTGATTATTGGCTAAACGTAGGGAAATGTAATCTGATTCTATTTTCCTTGGTTAAACCAACATAGGTTCAATTTACATTGTTTATTGGGCAAGAGGTTTATACATGAGCGCGCAGCGCGTCGCCGTCCTGTGCGAGATGAACGTCGATACGATATCAGCAAACACAAAACATGTGTATACAATTTATACAATGTTGGACCGACGTTGGACCGACGTTTAATAAATGTCATACAAATATTTTGAGTTTGCTTGGCTGGCCCCCATTAACGTCACCAGGGGCGGATCCAGAAAATAATTTGACAGGGTTCCAACTTACTCCAACTCCAACTTAAGTAATATAACGTTTAGAAAGCGATATATATATATATATATATATATATATATATATTTCGAAACGTTATATTACTTATGTGGTTCCTAGGACACAAGGGGTGGTGTGAATGTTATGTAATGGTCAAAGCATGATCCATTGTCTACACATCAATGAGGCGTGACAACTGATTTTAGGCCTATCTGCTACATGCCCATGTAGCCAACCCTTCCACACCTTCTAGCACCAACGATTAGGCTTATCAATCATTCTAAATTACTTATTTCCTTAATTAAATTTACGAAATATATATTTCACTTTCGCTTTGGAACCCGATAATTTTGTTTTTAAAACGCTGACAGGGTTCCAAACCTCAAAAATACAGTTTTCTATTTCTGAAACCCTGCAATCCGATCGATTTGAAAATGCTGACAGGGTTTTGGAACCCTATCAACCCGGTCTAAATCCACCCCTGGTCACATTGAAATGAGATAAACAAACATATTTGTCTGAAGGATCCACGTAGGATCAGCGGGCTTCGAACCCTGAACGCCGAGATAACTATCCTGACATTCAGGCGCTTTACCAATACGACACGCCCCCTCCCTTGGTTGTTGTATAATATATATGCTGTAACTTACATACTTTTTCATTAGCAAAACAGTTTATTTTTAGTGCACTGCATCAGAACTGTTGTTATTTTATTTATTTCGTGTGTGATCTAAGCCAAGAAAGAATAACGTCATATTGCTGCTTAATAACACATCAGATTATACTTCATATATATAGATAGCTATTTATTGACGACGGTAAGTCTATGCAGACTTATGCGTCATTAAAATGAACATATGTACAAGACTATATACAACAGGATTAGTTCGGTAAGATATGCATGCTAAGTTAACTTAAACATGTTAAATCAAACAACATTATATAATATATATATATAAATGCTTTTATTTGTTATTCATTTTACATAGTAATTAATATGTAAGGATATAGAGGGTTTTAAAATTCACGAAACATAATTATATTTTATCATTAACACTTATTTTGATGAATTTACAGGTATTTAATATTGCCACCCTGTATTGGCATGTGAATACGTCTGACAAATGAGTCTATTGGACTTTTTTATGTCAATAAAATTTCTGCTACTTCTACCACTACTGTATCCTGGTCAACAAACGTACTAGTGTTACTGTCAGAAGGTGTTTGTTTGGCGACACCTCAGTTTTCACCAGGGGGAGGGGGGTGTCTCTCCTGGCATTGCTGTTCAGGGTGTGGCTACATACTCGATGCCGCAGTGCATGTATACCGCCCAGCAAAGGCAAACAGCAGTAACTGCTTACTTTTCAAGGAAGCAGTTACTGTTGTTCGCCTTTGCACGACAGTATAGGCATATACGTATATTATTCTGCGGTGAAGGATTCGCAAAAATGAGAACCCAACTTATTCTAAGTCAATTATTCAACCAATTTACACATATTTTCATGAAATTTTGCAAGCAAAATTTTGTCAATTAGCAACTAGACCTTTTTTGAAAATTTCGTGAATAACATCATTATATAGGTTAAAAGTTTGTTTCTATAGCATGTAGTAAATTGCTGATAATCGTCATAATGACTCCCCTCTATCAATCCACTTACATCATTTACAGAGGTGTTGCCGAATGACTACATGACTTAAAAAAACACTTTCTAAATGTCATGAAAATCGCTTGCGAATCTGTAAAAAAGTTACGTTACATTTCGCAAAATCCGCAAATGAATAATATCTACATCATCTATATATCGCCCATAGGATATAAAAGGGCGTATTTGCCACTTTGTGAAGTAGTGAACATACCCTTTCTTATTCAAAGTGAGGATATATATAGTTTGTGTTGTACATTGTGGCAGTACTGATCAATACAATGAGATAATGTTAGTATGGTGTTCTAACCGTACGCAAACTTCAAAGTAATAATTACTACTCAACTCAACTGTCTAACAAACCATAAACATGTTGTTTAAATGGTAAGCGTTAGCAGTCAAACCGTAAGCACGCACAATAACGATATAGCCACGTCTTTATACGTTAGACGTCAAAATCTGACGATTAAAGACACTGCACTGCTAGATTAAGGGGTTTAAAACACATCTCTCATACCGATGTATAGCTTGACTGACTCGACTTACATCGTTTGGGTTTTACATTTAATCATCAATGTGTTACATCACAAAAAAATCACACAATTTAAGGTGTTTCTCTACCCTCCTACAACTTCAAGTGGGTGTAAATTACTTAGATTTGTCTAATTTAAAACAAAAAAATGACAAATCTTGGTGTATGAGCACACATTTCATTGACAATAATAATGATTTAATCGTCTAATACAACAAATTTAAAACGCCGTGCTTAGCAGTGTATGGCTTAACTGACTCGACTTAAATATTTTTTCTGTGATTTTATGAGACCTTTTCTTTAAAACTGAATTATATCTTGAATCTGTGATAAATCTGTGATATTTTTTTTTTAATCACTTCAAGTTGTGAATCGCGGTAGCGGGACACAACGTTAAGTGTAATTCAAGCATCCAACGGTTACGTCGACTGTTTACTGTGGAGTGCAGCAGGGAGTTTATACAGCTATAATGCTGTCACGGGAGACTTTAACGGCTCCATTTACAGATGATTTACAATGTGTGTGGCCATTATACACTGATAACAGTGGCGGCGTCCACGGGGCATGGGGGGATGGGCATAGCTCACACCAGGCATTGGCCCAACGTACTAACAGTCACTTGTTAAAATCAATGAATGAATGAATGGATGAATGAATGAATGAGTGAGTGAGTGAATGAATGAATGAATGAATGAATGAATGAATGAATGAATGAATGAATGAATGAATGAATGAATGAATGAATGAGTAAATAAGTAAATGAGTAAATGAGTAAGAATGAATGAATGAATGAATGAATGAATGAATGAATGAATGAATGAATGAATGAATGAATGAATGAATGAATGAATGAATGAATGAATGAATGAATGAATGAATGAATGAATGAATGAATGAATGAATGAATGAATAAATGAATGAATGCATGCGGGAATAAATAAATAATGGAATGAATAGATTAGTGTATGAATGAATGACCTAATGTATAAACGAATGAATGAGCGATTGAATGAATGAAGGCTTGCAGAAATGAAAGCATGCATGAAAAAATGAATGAATGAATGAATAATAAAATGAATGAATGAATGAATGAATGAATGAATGAATGAATGAATGAATGAATGAATGAATGACTGAATGAATGAATGAATGATTGAATGAATGAATGAAAGAATAAATGAACAAATGAATGAATAAATGAATGAATGAATAAATGAATGAAGGAATGAAATGGGATTTGGGTTAATTTGTGCACATTATGCTTTAGCTGGGCTAAGTTAATGTATATGGTTCCAGGTTGACTCACACCGTGTAGGGGAGACCGGGGCTAGTTCGAACAAAATTTTGGAAAAAGTAAAAAAAAAATTATTTGATGAATTTAGGAAATCAATATTTTTGTCCAGAAGTATTCAACTATAAATGCTATTTTCAGCATACATTATTCTCAACTTGAATACAAAATATAGTCAGAAAACATGTTTAAGTTAGATTTTTCACTGTTCAAGCAAACCCCACACCTGTGGTTAGTTCGAACATTAGATGTACCAGATTTTTTTGTGGGGTTAGTCTGAATAATCGAACTCGCCCCATCTAATTTGTTCTTTGCTCGAACATACCCCAAATGGACGTATTTTGAAAATTCTATATTCAGAACTGACATCATACAAGGCAAAGGATTTTTAACTTCAGTTAAGGTACTACAACTATAGGAGTTGAAACTGTCAGGTTCAATGGCAAACATTGAGTCAAATATCATTTTGTGTGATAGCAAAAAAAATACTTTTAACCCCTCAAAACGAAAAAGTGTTTTTACTTTTTCATAATTTGCTTTGAAAAAAGGGTACTGATACAGTCCTTCACTAGGAGGCAGCACATAACGAAAATACATGTACTGTCAGAATTATGGGCACTGCTGTGACTAACCCCTGTGCGAACTAGCCCCGGTCTCCCCTATATAGTATGCATCGTTATGATGTTTTTATCACATTCTCATTCTCGACTATGAACCTGACAGATAAATCATCAGCAATTTGGCGGATATTATGACAGTCAGCAAATAAACGAAACTATTCGGCTGTATCGTCATCCATTACGTTATCATATCACAAAAAAGATGTACAAACACTGTCATTTAACCCTTTAACCCTTTAAGCCCCCACGATGCATTAAAGCATCATTTTACATCCCTGAAAACAGACTTCATTTTCCTACAATTAGGGTTTTAGAACAAAAATTTCAATGAATCTGTTTTACCAATACATGGAAATTTTCTTTAATTTTTAAACCACATCAAATCATCTTCATCCACTACAAGTCGAGAATTGCGACAGCAATTCGCGGCTTGTAGTGGATGAAGATGACAATGGTAAATTCAGGCCTGAAAGGGTTAAAGTACTGGAATATTTCTGTACCAAAAATAGAAACCAAAAGGTAATTCAACTTTAAATTTTTATGAATGTCTTACTTAGCTCATCCTGTTTCATCGGAATACCTATGTTATTGGTCTGCAGCCATTATAAACATGTTTACTCTTTCTGTGTGAGGACTTTAAACGTTAGAATCTGGCCGCGTTCAATGACACAACATCGAAACAATGTCCCAGCATTGAGAGGGGACGAACATTATATTTCTCGAACTTATGCTGATGATTTTCATATCGAGAAATCGTTGGGTAAGGCGAGATGGGCTGATCGCAGCACTCGTCACCACATCAAGCCCTCGCCTAAAGGCTCGGGCTTGATGTGGTGACTCGTGCTGAGTTAAGCCTTCCCAACGATGCCGTATTATATGCATATATTCTCTCAATCCCGTAGCAGGGATTGAACCTGCACGACAGGCAGCGGCAATTGCAAAGTGCTAAGCTCTAACCATTAAGCCACGTCCCTCTTTTATGTAACATCAGAGCATCCTCGGATGCTAACAACGTTTTTCTATTATATTCAGATTCACATTAAATTCATCAACCCAAGGTGAATGAATTTTGAGGATTCCTCGGTCAATTCTGAACCATTTTGCATGACATTTTGCATATAAAACGGTCGAGCCATTTTTAGGAGGTAATTCTGAAGTCAGACCTTTACATATGTAATGACGTTCTGAGATGAAGTTAATGGGTTTATAGACGGCTACATTTTTGTATTTACTACATGTTAAAAAGACTAACTTTTATTATGAAAACTTCTTCAATATCCCAACGACTTTTTTCAGGGAAGTCGCCCGATGACTAGAAAATAGTGCTTTTAAAATACCATTAGAATCGGTTGAGTTGACTAAGAAACAGCGAAAATAATTCACCACGAATAATTTGAATCCGACTATAGATAACTTGTACTTAAAATATGCGCATATTGTGTACGTCATGTGTCATCAGAACAGCTTTGATAATCAGGTTTCATATAAACATATTCTTTTTCCCCTCTTATTATCAAAGATTCACTATTGTTGTGCAAAGCCAAAAGGCAGTAACTGCTTACTTTTCAAGTGAGCATGCATTTACTGCCTTTTGGCCTTGCAGAGCAGTATTGTACCACATGACACATACTGTCAGAAGCTTTTAGCTCGCTTTTTTTTAAAAAAAAACCTGCCAATTATCTTGGTATGCTGATAAGTGTAATTAGGTGTATCAAATCGAATACATACAACCATTACCGAGTATATATAACCAAGCTTACCCGCCGACCATAGGACTGTATAAGAACTCAAGAGCAGATCCAGAAATTGAAAAGGATTGTTCCTATTTTTATTTGGTTGGCCTCCCACTAAAAAAGACGTTAACCCTTTAACCGCCAAATTATTCAATCTGAATTTTCACCCACTTGAAGTTGTGTCTCGCTGACACGATCCACAACTTCAAGTGAGTGAAAATTATTCAGATTTGACAAAATGGAGGACAACTGCTTTTAAATATTGCTGATTGATGTCACATTTTATCTTTAACATGTTTAAAAGGTGGTACTTAATGTGCTAATAAAAAATGAAAACCCGAATATATGCGACACCGGCGGTTAAATGGACCAGGCTTAGAAGGCTTTTTAGCCTTCTAAGCCGTCGACGCATGTTGTTTTAATGTTGGACTACCGTCTACAACACTCGTCCTGCTAACGAGCCGCTAACAGCGGCTTTTATATGACGTTACAAGTGGACTGAGAGCCGCTCAGAGCGGCTTTGTGCGTTACAAAAATACACCAAAACTAAAAACTATTACGTCCAAGCAGTCAGATTTACACAAAAGTATTCTGGACTGAAAGAGGCGCGCCACTGTCAGTTATAAATTGGTGCAAAAGGATCTTTAGAAAAGTAATATATTATCTCAAATGTTGAAACGTAACTATGAGCGAAACAGTTTGAAAAAAATAGTTTAAATTCCTAGGATCGCTAGGTTCACTGTAGTCCTGGCGTTTATCGTGCTAAACTGGGTAATTACCTCGTGAAATAAACGTTTACATGGAGTAGAGGGTTAATTGCTTGAGCACATCCGGTTAGCGTAGTGATCCTGACAGTTATATTGTGGACTTCTGTCTGACACGGGATTCCTACACACACAGACGGACAAAGGGGATCCACCACTGATCACCACTACACGCTGCACAACACTACTTGACAAGTAAGTAACTTAGACAGTCACATTGAAGTCTCCACACCACAACAGTCACACGATATACACACAGTCACACACAGACACACCTTTCAATCATTAATTGCTTTTTTCATTCATTATTTTTTCTTTTATTCATTAATTAATAATAATCATCCATAAACAAATTAATTATTTGATGTGTGTATTAATGTATTTGTTTCAATCAATCAATCAATCAATCAATCAATCAATCAATCAATCAATCAATCAATCAATCAATCAATCAATCAATCAATCAATCAATCAATCAATCAATCAATCAATCAATCAATCAATCAATCAATCAATCAATCAATCAATCAATCAATCAATCAATCAATCAATCAATCAATCAATCAATCAATCAATCAATCAATCAATCAATCAATCAATCAATCAATCAATCAATCAATTAATCAATCAATCAATCAATCAATCAATCAATCAATCAATCAATCAATCAATTAATCAATCAATCAATCAATCAATCAATCAATCAATCAATCAATCGATCGATCGATCGATCGATCGATCGATCGATCGATCGATCGATCGATCGATCGATCAATCAATCAATCAATCAATCAATCAATCAATCAATCAATCAATCAATCAATCAATCAATCAATCAATCAATCAATCAATCAATCAATCAATCAATCAATCAATCAATCAATCAATCAATCAATCAATCAATCAATCAATCAATCAATCAATCAATCAATCAATCAATCGCTCGATCGCTCGATCGATCGATCGATCGATCGTTCAATCAATCAATCAATCAATCAATCAATCAATCAATCAATCAATCAATCAATCAATCCCTTCATTCATTCATTCATTCATTCATTCATTCATTCATTCATTCATTCATTCATTCATTCATTCATTCATTCATTCATTCATTCATTCATTCATTCATTCATGCTATTATTCATTCAATTGTTACTTTATTTCGGGTATTCACAGTGGCTGTGGCCATATGGATTCACCTACATGTAGTATTGTGTAATTTCGCGAATATCGCCAGAAGGACAAATGCTCGAATTCAAAACTCTCGCGAAAATTATAATTATAATTGCGCTACAAAAGAAAAATGAAAATTCGCGTATTCGAAACTTCGTGAAAAGTAACAAAATCAGAAATTCACGAAAATTTAAACGCGCGAAAATTACCAGATCTACTTTATTTATAAGTATTTGGCGTTACCAGGCTAAAAACCCTTAAAATTAGTATGCAAGATTCCACACATTAGATCTACTACAAGAACGCCTACTAAACCATCAGGCATTTCTAATTCCTGGGCTTTGTAAGAGAGGCTCTTATGACACAGCCCAGAAAACACGACACATCTACCCAATGTTTGACCAATGTTGGGCCAACGTCGTAGACGGTGGGTCAACATTGGTCAAACATTGGATAGATGCTACGACGTTGGCCCAACATTGGTCAAACATTGGATAGATGTGTCGTGCTGGATGGGAGTGAGTGTACTTAATAATACTTAATAATACATCATGGGCTCAGCTGCTGGTAGCCATCTTACTAAACATCTTCAATTAAGAGGATCCTAACTTAACCTCACCTCTAGTAGAAAAAAAAGGTAGGAGCAACTGAAAATCTTACATTTGAGATTACCTTAAAGTTAGAATGTTCTTTTTTAATGAAAATCAGAGAAAGTTCAGATAATCGTATTTGGTTAAATTTGGTTGCTCTTATAAACCTATACTTTTCAAATGGCTGGCTCAACATTAAAGGTGATCTATCATCCCTAATATGGTATAAATAATTATGTCCTTATATAGGGTGCTTAGCTATCATGTGACCCTCTCAGAGGGTTACATGATAGCCAATCACCCCATATATGGAGTGATTGGCTATCATGTGACCCTCTCAAGAGGGTCACATGATAGCCAATCACCCCATATAGGGAAACACTTTGTGCCCCATCTTGTGGCAATTTTAATTTATTTGTCACAAAATTATTCATACTATATAAGGGGTGATAGATCACCTTTAAAACAGCATTGGTAGAATGGCTCGTGTTTGCTGTGTAGCTTCTCTAACTTGTTTTACTATTCTAGCCCCTGATCTTGGCAACTCTTATAAAGTGCTTAACTCCCACATGAAGCACACTTGTCCTAATTTACAATGCTTTTATATGCTGTGATGGCGGTGAGTACGGGAGTGACGAAAAATAATGTGTTGTTGGACCATAGTTATAGAGTAGACTAATAAAATATAAACTTCCTTAAGTAGATCTTGACTTTTTAAGTGAGAAAGGTAGGATAATCTGATTTTTATTTTTTGGCGGCTGTTATAAATCTATACTTTACTATGTTGACTGACCGTTTGTGACGCTGGCCCGACATTAAGACAAGATTGGCACAATGTGCACAATTGGCACAATCGTGTTTGCTGGGTAGCTTTTCATGCCTCTGATCTTGGCGGCTCTTACGAAGTGCTTAACTTCCACATGAAGAACACTTATCCTAATTTACTGTGCTTTTATATGCTGTGATGACGGTGAGTACAGGAATGACGACCCGGATCCAGCGCCGCTTTAACACAGAAAATAATGTGTCGCTGGGTCATTGATATGGAATAGACAAATAGAAAAATAAACTCCTATAACGCCTAAATCCACGCTGGTCCGAGTTCAGTGGCGCAGGAAAACATTTCCGTGATCAGAGTATAGGCCAACCTGACCACCGAAGTCGTACGGAAAGCCTGACCAAAAAAAGTTTTTAATTTTTTCTGAAATTACGTGGGACATGCAGCTGATAAAAATTAACTTATTTAACACTTACAGCGGGGGATCGACTTAAGACGTCAAAATCTGACGTCTGTAGACGTCAGATTCTGACGACTAACGTTGATCCCCACACTGTAAGAGTGAAAATATTTCTAATGGCCGTAGACCCATAACACATGTATTCAAATGAATCAGAAAGAGCTAACTAAGACATTTATAATGATTTCAAATTTAAAAAAAACCCTTTGATCTCCATGGTTTTTACAAAAATAATTCGGCGTTGCGAGATCTTGTCTTTTTAAATGAGAAAAAGCTAGGATAATCTTAATCTTAAAGGCCCCATGTAGCCCCCAGACTTACTCTGCACAATGTCATATGTCATACTGTTTAAAATGACTTTTTTAAAAATTAGAGTGCTCAGCTCCTATTTTTAAACCACTGGTAACGATTTTCTCAAAGGCAAAAGTACGGGGCGGAGCTAATTCGTGACGTCCCAAGATGGAAAAAAATGAAATGAAATGAATCGGGCTTTAGGCCACCTTTGTGCACATATAGGCTAAACTGGGCCAGGAGAACCTCCTGAGGATGGTGAGATGATTGAGATGACACTCTCCTCCAGACACAGGATTCGAAATTCGAGCCCTGGCGGTCTGAGGCCGAGCACGCTACCTCTCGGTCACGGAGGCTCCCCACAATACTGACTGTCCCAAGATGGAGACATGCCTGGCCGGTTAAAATACATACATGTACATGTACATATAGCTGATGATGTACTGTGTGATTTTATAAAACTGACCAAAGTCAACACCTCACGGAACGCCGGTCCAACGCTGCCTGAATGCATGAGCAGCACTAGAATTGATGGCCATCACCGCAACCGGTTCTCGCCAGCGTCTAGCATTCACTCACTTCTTGTTCAAACAATCGATGCGGGCTGAAATGAATAGAAATCTAGTTCAGCTCATGTACAAATACAAGAAACATGAAACATATATCCGATGCAGTTTCAATGTTAATTCAGATTCAATAATGGGCGGTTTTTGTGTGGTAAGTCATGAGTTGTGAGATCCGCCCAGCCCAGAAAATGTGCACATTTTCAGTTTTTATTTTTAAAAATAACTGATAATTAGTGGACTAAAATAATCTGCTAAGTTAGAAAATAGTTCATTGTGATATATACTTTAATTATATCGATGAACTGAAATCACTTCACAGGGCCTTTAATTTTTGGCGGCTGTTATGAACCTATACTTTACTAATGAATCGTGTTTGCTGGGTAGCTTCTCCCGTCCCTGATCTTGGCATTCAGCGCCGCTCTAACACAGAAAATAATGTGCTGTTAGACCGTAGTCATAGAGTAGATCAATAGCAAAATAAATTTAATTTGCGCGGAAATCCTCAGTGATCCGACCTCAGAGGCGCAACATAAGATAGTCGTGATCAGACGCTAGGCCAACCGGACCAACGCGAACCAAAAGTTTTCTTTTTTTTTCTGATTTTTTTTTATAGTAGAGTGAATTTCCAATGTAAGCTTATTTCAGAGTCTAAGTGCCGCAACGGAAAAGGCCCCGGTGATAGAAGTTCTGATACGTGGGACATGCGACTGATCTTGCGTGATGGTTCGAGCATGTCTAGGGTTGTCAACCATTGCAGCGATGAAATATATTTATAAATTATGGAGACTAAAGGGTTTTCTCAATTTGAAATCATCACGAATGTGTTAGTTAGCTTTTGGCGCTTCATTTGATTAACAGAAGTCATTAACTCTATGCTGGTTGAGGCTGAGCCAGCGTTGCTGCCTGTGAGCCAACTTCAAACCAGCATTGGGTCAATCTTATGCTAGAAGGGCAGCGTTACATTAACCCTTGTCCTGCTATGCCCGGATATATACGGGGTTAAGGATGTTTTGGATCAATAAAAATATCACTTAATTTTGATAAAATAGTTTTTAGTAAATGCTTAGCTGATTCAATAATTGAATTTTAGACATGTATTTTTTTCATAAATAGTAATATTTTTTGTCATTTGAAGCTGGAAATTGCGTTAGCAATTCCAGCTTTAAATGACGAAAAATACAATTGAAGCAATTCAGCAGGACAAGGGATAATATATGATATCCCTTCACAGATGACAATTCAGGACAAAATATCACAGAATAATGTTACTAATTCTCCTAAGTCTTTTTATGAGTCAATCAATAGCTTATCACCTAAATTATCAAGTAGCAAGTAACAAGTATTTATTGCTGATGGTTCCCGTGAGAGGAACAAGACGTTCCTGTGAGAGGAACATGACGTATTGTTGTGTAGTGACCGTGTGCATACATCAATGGTTAACGTCATTGAACAGTGTCAAATAACAACCATAGTCTGTAATAACAGACTACAGTGTGTGCGATATATGAAATGAAATGAATCGGGCTTTAGGCCACCTTTGTGCACACATAGGCTAAACTGGGCCAGGAGAACCTCCTGAGAATGGTGAGATGATTGAGATGACACTGTCCTCCAGACACAGGATTCGAAATTCGAGCCCTGGCGGTCTGAGGCCGAGCACGCTACCTCTCGGTCACGGAGGCTCCCCACAATACTGACTTTCACACGTGGATGGGGAAAAAACATTTTTTGTTTCTTTCAAACCGCCGAGACCGGGAACCGAATCCCGAACTCTGGCGTGAAAGGCAGCGGTGCTAACCACTACCCTAGGGCCCCCGCCCAGTGTGTGCGATACAGAGCGCCCCAAAATCCCGTGTGCGGATGATTGACTGCGCAATGAATTAATGCGTCATTGTTTAATCAATGATTTTTATTTTATGATGATTTAAACACCAATCTCTGAAGGTGACTTTACCATTTGAATAGGGTCTCCCTCACATTTTTCACGAAATTGCTGATCTCAGCGTACACCGTCTACTATCACACAAAACTATACTCGCCGTCAAATTACCCAGGATCGCATGATTTTCGGCGATTGATACGTCAATTCTGCACCGATTTTCTTGAAATTTTCCAAAGGCCATTTTCTATTCAAATCCTAACAGCGGTGAAAATTTTGCAAAATTATATTGAATATTTCAAAAGTTAGACCAAAATGTAGGTCAACTGTTTCAAATATTGCTGATTGATGTCACATTTTATCATTATTATGTTTAAAACGTGGTACTTAATGTGCTAATAAAATATAAAAACCCGAATATATGCGGCACCGGCGGTTAAAGGGTTAAGGGTCGAGCATGCTTTACGTGGTTAGCGATAAACATGTCTTAGGGGGTCTTGTCAAGTTAAAAAAAATGAAAAGAATCCGAGAAAAACTCGGAAGTGGGTGAGTGGGTCAAGGCCCAACTCTGATTTTTTAGTGTGTTTTTGTACATGTTTCAAAAAAAGTGGATAGGGGGTGGTTGGGTGGGAGGAGTCTAGCAAATACAACTTTTTCTCGGATTTTTTTTTCTCTTGACAAGACTTCTTACTTCACGTGTGTGATCCCCTCATTTTTGTGTTTTGTACAGGATTTTCATAGATCACTGAGGACTCACCATGGACAAGCTGTCACTGTGTCTGGTCGTCATCTGTGCTGTGGCTCAGCTTAATCAGGGTAAGTGCCAGAGTGAGTAGGTGAGAAAAAGTAGGAGGTAAATGTGTGGGTCGAATAGAGTGAGTGAGAGAGAGAGAGAGAGTGTCTGTGCATGTGAGAGAGAGGGAGGGTGAGAGTGCGACGGAGAGTCAGCGACAGGGTGTGAGTACAATAGAGAGTGGCATAGTGTTAGTGCAATGGAGAGTGACAGGGTGTGAGTGAGCGGGAAGGTCAGTGGGTGAGTAACGGGTGTACAGGACAGAGCGAGAGAGAAAAGTGTGTCACCGAGTGAATGTGTGGGCGTAGTGAGTGATGATTAGGGACATTGATGATTATGAGAATGCTGTGGGAGCGAGAGTGTATGTATATGTGTTGGTGCGTATGAGAGAATAAGTGTGTGATTGAGTGAGTGGGTATGTGTGAGAGTGTGTGTGTGATTGATTGAGAGAGTGTGAGTGCGTGTGAGAGAGTTAGTGGGTGACTGAGTGAGTATGTGGCTGTTTGGGGTAGAGCTAGTGTGAATGTGTGTGAAAGAGAGTTTGTGTGAGAGAGTGTGTGTGTGAGTGAGTGAGTGAGTATGGGGTTGTTTGAGATAGTGTGTGTGTGCGTGAGAGAGTGAGTGTGTCTGAACGAATGTGTGTCTGTGATTGTTTGAGGGAGTGCGAGTGTGCGTGAGAGAGTGAATTATATGTGAGAGAGTGAGAGTGTAGATGAGGGAGTGAGTGAGCATGTGGTTGTCTTAGAGAGTGCGAGTGTGCGTGAGAGATGAATTATATGTGAGAGAGTGAGTGTGTGAGTGAGTGAGTAAGTGGTTTTTTTAGAGAGTGCGAGTGTGTGGGGAAGAGTGAGAGAGAGTGTGTGTGTGATTGTTTGAGGGAGTGTCAGTGCGAGTGAGTATGCGATAGAGAGTGTGTGTGTGATTGTTTGAGAGAGTGCGAGTGTGCGTGTGAGAGTGAATATGTGTGGGAGAGTGAGTGTGAGAGAGAGTGAGTGTGTATATGAGTGAGTGAGTGTGAGAGAGTTTTTGGGTCTGTGATTGTTTGAGGGGGTGTTAGTTTATGACAGTGAGATGAATTTCTGTAATCGACGAACGAAACGAAACTGACAAAACAAAACGAAATTGGCGAAACGATACTTGTTTCCTTTAATTGACGAAAGGAAACTGATGAGACAAAACTGATTTTCTATGTTTTGTTCAAGTTAGCGGTTGAAGGATATTGGCCTAATGTAACCGCAACATTAAACCAACATTGGGTCAACGTGTGCTTAAAATGCTTGGACGACCTGGCTGAGATATCGGCAAACACCATACAGCAATCGGCCAGCGCCGCTTAGGCCCAACGCTATTAAAGGTCTAGTCAACTGTCAAAATACGGGGGACACGGGGTCCCCAGAATGCAACAGTGGCCCCTGGACATTCCACAATGATTACCTCGCATCCATAGTTGTAAGCCAAGATAATAATACTATATGCGTTTGATACCCATTGCCGCATTAAGAGCAAGCTCCCAAATCATATAAAATCTATATACTTGAGCGACATCTATGAGTAACTATTTCACCAATTCTCTCATGTGGGTTTTGTGTTGAAACACAAATGGTTGTGGTACCATGAGGGTCTAGAAACAGTTCACCGTCACGCATATCGACAGCGAGAGCTTTCCCAGCAAACACGGCACAGTCATCAAATGTTGGTTTAATGTTGGCCAACGTCGCGGACGTTGGTCTAACATTAAAACAGCATTGGGTCCATGTCTCGTTGGAGAAGTATCTTGTAATCAGTTCAATCGCTGATATTAATGCGTTCAACCTGTACTCCATAGGCTACTGTAGGCCTACACTTGACCGTCCCAAGCGTTCCCATTTAGCAGTTGGATGGGTCTATAAACATGGAAAAATCGTGCTTAGCGCTCAAACGTTAACATATTTCACAATACGCTAATGGTAATTTATTGCTGAACAACCGTGGTAAGTAGTGTCCAGCATTAAACCAGCATTGCAATAACAGTGTTTATGAGGAAGTTGACAATGATATAGGCCTACATCTAGGCTACTTGTATGGTGAGGAAGTTGCAGGTCCACCATCTACAACGCCAGCCACAAGTAAATATCAACATTGGTTCAACGTCTCGTGTTCGTTGAGTTTGGAAGGCCGGGGGGGGGGGGGGTTAACCCCTTTTAACTTAAAAGTATTTTGGGAAACCAGTTTTGTTTCGTCAGTTTCGTCGATTACAGAAAGCCGAGTGAGAGTGAGTGTGTGAGGGAGTGAGTGTGCATGTGAGTGAGTGTGTACATGTGTGAGATAGGTGTTGGTGTCAGTCAGTTCGACTGAGTGCGAGTGCAAGTAATGTGTGTGAGGGAGTTTAATTATCTGTCTGCAACTTTAATTTTTGCTATACGTCAATCATTATTTAGAATTATTTCATGAACCATGGCATAACGCAATATCATTTAATATTAGTGTCCAATCAATTTTCTCAGAAAATGTTCTCATTCACTATATTATAGTAATGATATGCTTATGTTTTTATTTGTGTCTTTCAGCTTACAACTTTAGACCACGCAGGTAAGAACCTAATTTAGCAACATCATTAATCTAAACCTAATTGTGAGCTCTAAGGAAGTACATTTAAAATAAATAAAACCATGTATTATTGATTAACAAATACAAGCTAAAGCTAGATTGGAAATTGAATATACCAAATTAAGCCTGTGTCAGAAAACATATTGTTCTGAACACAACTTTTATTTGCAATTTCTAAATATTTCTGAATATTAAACCCTTACAGCACGGGGATTGACTATAGTCGTCAGAATCAGTCGTCAGAGTCAGACGTCTAAAGTCGATCCCACACTGTAAGAGTAAGCATATTTATAATGACCGTCGACACATAACATGCGTATTCAAAGTAATCAGAAAGAACTAACTAAGGCATTTATGAAAATTTTAAAGTAAAAAAAAAAAGTTGGTCTCCGTGAATTATACAAACATATTTCAGGGTTGTAAGGGTTAACAATCAGCTCTATTCCCGTTACAGCGAGGATAGCGAGGAGAGGCATGAGTCTAGAGACCTAGACCTGGACTGTAAGGAAATGTTTGAAGAATGTAAAGGTGTACCGAAATGTTGTGGTGACACTCAATGCTACTTTAGTGGGGGATATACATCATTAGGCCAGGTGAGGTATGCTCCGTTAGCTGTATTTGCAGTGTATTTATGTTTCTATGGTTAGAGACATGGTTTTGTGTGGAGTGTGTATATTATATGTGTGTTTCTATGGTTACAGCCAGGTTTTTGTGTGGAGTGTGTATATTATGTGTGTGTTTCTATGGTTACAGACGTGTTTTTGTGTGGAGTGTGTATTATATATGTGTGTTTTTATGGTTACAGACAAGTTTTTGTGTTGAGTGTGTATATTATATGTGTGTTTCTATGGTTACAGACGTGTTTTTGTGTGAAGTGTTTATATTATATGTGTGTTTCTATGGTTACAGACAGGTGTTTGTGTGGAGTGTGTATATTATGTGTGTTTCTATGGTAAAAACAGATTTTTGTGTGGAGTATGTATATTATGTGTGTTTCTATGGTGTTCGACTGTTTTTTAAGAGTGTGTTTGGTATGTATTACCATGGTCACAGATTCTTCCTATGGTTTCAGACAAGTTTGTGTGTTTATGGTTACAGACATGTTTTTGTGTGGAGTGTGTATGATATATGTGTGTTTCTATGGTTACAGACAAGTTTTTGTGTGGAGTGTTTATATTATATGTGTGTTTCTATGGTTACAGACAGTTTTTGTGTGGAGTGTGTATATTATAAGTGTTTCTAAGGTTAAAACAGGTTTTTGTGCGGTGTATATATATTATGTGTGTTTCTATGGTTTTTGACTGTTTTTTAAGAGTGTGTTTGGTATGTATTACCATGGTTACAGACTCTTCCTATGGTTTCAGACAAGTTTCTGTGTGGAGTGTGTATATTATGTGTGCGTTTCTATGGTTACAGACATGTTTTTGTGTGGAGTGTGTATATTAAGTGTGTGTTTTTATGGTTACATACATGTTTTTGTGTGGAGTGTGTAAACTATATGTGTGTTTCTATGGTTACATACAGGTTTTTGTTGGGAATATATATATTATGTGTGCTTCTATGGCTACAGACAGGTTTTTGTGTGGAGTATGTATATTATGTGTGTGTTTGTATCGTTAGAGACATGCTTTTGTGTAGATTGTGTATATTATGTGTGTGTTTCTATGGTTACAGACAGGTTTTTCTGTGGCTTGTGTATATTATGTGTGTGTTTCAATGGTTACAGGTAGGTTTTTGTGTGGAGTGTGTATATTATGTGCGTATTTCTATGGTTACAGATTTTTTTGTGCATAATGTGTATACTGTATGTATTACCGTGGTTACAGTCTGTTTTTATGGTTACAGACAGGTTTTTGTGTGGAGTGTGTAGACCGCAGTCAGGAGTGTCAGAGAGACAGTCAATGCTGTGACCCTCTACAATGTGACAAATCATCTTTCACCGACATGAACGGAGTGTGTGAAGTGAAGAAGGCAGCGGGGGTGACATGCTACAGGGACGGCCAATGTGAGAGTGATGAGTGTGACAAGAAATGGCCCTGGAGCAGTGATGGAAAGTGTGAATAAACTACCACAGTGTGAACTAGTATGGAAAGTGTGACACCTTGGAGGTGTGAAGAAACACACGAGCGCTTAAACATGCGGCTACATGCTGACACATCTGAATAAACATACACATATATAAGTTTAGAGGATAAGTTAGGAATATGACCGGAGTGTCTGATTAGATGCAAACTATAAGTGAAAACAAGCATGTGGCAATTCTCGGCTTGACTCGCAAACACCAACCCAAGATACAGCTCAAAAGATACTCCGCGACTCCTGTTTTTGTGTATTACTTAAGATAATTGATTACTGCTGTCTACAATAATAAATAAGTCAATATTTTTATATTATTGAGTTTTATATTTATGCCATACTGTTTTTCTTCTTATTTTAGATAAGTATATTACCGCATATTACCAACAAATTTTCTGCCTAGTGCGTGTATTGGGAGGTTGCCAATTTCCAAACAAAAGCAATTTATTTAACGAGAGATAAATTAAATTGATACAACCGTGTGTTTTTTTTTGTGTGTTTGTTTTCATCGTCTTCTTTCCAGAAATACATTTAAGCTTTCTTCACATGAAAGTTTCAAAATATTATTTTGCGACCTCCTTCCTTAAATTGTGGCTTTTCAAAGCATGTAGTTGTAATAAGGTGATGCTTGTGTCACTTCTGTCACTCGTGCCCAGGCTTAATAACACTCATTTGATCAGCTAATAAAACAAAAATGACTATTGTCGTGCTCAACCCTTTAGGGGTTTTGTCAAGTTAGAAAAATTCCAAAGATCCGAGACAAACTCGGAAGTGGGTGGGTGGGTCAAGCCCCAACTCGGATTATTTTTATTTTTTTCAATTTTGTGTTTTTTTTTGTGTAGTTTGTGTTGTTTAATGTTTCCAATAAAAAAATGGATTGGGGGGTGGGTGTTTGGGGTCTGACCAATCCGAGTTTTTCTCGTATTTTTGGATTTTTTTTTAACTTGACAAGAACCCTAACCGCCTGTGCCGTCCATACGCGTTTTTTTACATTTTTTAAACCACATTACATATCAGCTTTTGAACCAGTTAAAGATAAAATGTGACATTAATCTGTAAGGTTTGAAATTTGTTGACCTCCATTTTGTCAAATCTGAGTAATTTTCACTCACCTGAAGTTGTAGATCGCGTCAGCGAGACACAACTTCAAGTGGGTAAAAATTCCAATTGAGTAATTTGGCGGTTAAAGGGTTATTCCTTAAACGGTTAAAATACGATTTTGTTATAGTGAGCTGGTGATCATCTAGACACAGGATTCCCACAATATCTTTACGAGTGTGCAGGGACGAAACATTTGTTTGATTAAATTAGTATCCATAATAAAACGTATCAGTAGCAACAATCACCAGCCTTAATAATATTCATTTTGTGTTTAGCCTTTGCAATTTGGACAAACCACTTGGTCTAATCTGCCATTACAAAAATGAAATGAAATAAATCGGGCTTTAGGCCACTTTTGTACACATATAGGCTAAATTGGACCAGGAGAATCTACTGAGGATGATGAGATGACACTGCCCTCCAGACAATATTACAACATTTCAAGAATTCTCACAATTGCGTAGCTGCGCTTTCTGATATCGCTAAATCCATATTGAAAACGTCATAATTTTAAATGGAAAGTCAAAATGAACTGGTTATACATTTGATCTAGCTGTACCACAAACAGCTAAATGTAGCATATACACATAGACATATACATATATAAAGACAAATAAAGACTAAAGTTAAAAACAGATCAGGGAAAGCAAAGCTACTGACAGGGTGACCTTGTAAACAGTGCTTGTAAATGCATTATTGACAAGGTGACCATGTCAACATTGCTTGTAAATGCATCATTGACAAGGTGACAGTGTCACCCTGTCAGCAGTAGTTCTAAATGTACTATTGTCACCCTGTCAGCAGTAGTTGACAGTGTCACCCTGTCACCAGTGGTTCTAAATGTATTATTGTCACCCTGTCAGCAGTAGTTGGCAGGGTCACCCTGTCAGCAGTAGTTGATAGTGCAGTATTAACAAGGTCACCCTGTCAATGGCCTCTGCCTTTTATAAAACAAAGATAAAGTATCCAAAATTTTAAAACATAAATTTACCATATATTTAAGGAGTTCTTGTCATCATTAATCATGTCTATCTTTAATATTTTGTTTATATTTATCAAATTGCTTGTAGTATAGTGCAACCTGTATATTTTTTTATACTGAATCCTGTGCAAAACGGAATCCTGTGTAATATAAATGTAAACCGTAATGATTATTTGGTCTCGAATTAATTACACTAAAAATAATACTAGTTAACCCTTTTCAAACCGCAACATGTCTACTCTGAAAAGCGGACTCTCCAAATGCATAAACATGTATTGTATCTCACCTGTCCAAACCGGAATCGATTTTTTTTCAGAAATTTTAAGAATTCGTATGTAGTGCACTAAGGGTTAAACAGGGCGCGACAAGGGGATGTAACATCCTGCTTGTTATGAAATGGGGAAGGTGCGAAGTTAGTGTTGGTAACACCGTTTGTCCCCAAGCTGGTTTGTCCCTTAGACAACTTGTCAACACGCTTACTTGTGGATTGGTAAGATATTTCAACAACATAATGGATTAATAAAATAATTGGTCAATTCTCTTCATCGCTGGATTATTCCTATATTATTTTTGACTCTTAGTCAAAGCAATAACTGTAATAAATGACATAAGTATGCCATAATGTCCCTCACAGAGTTTTAATAAATAACATAATGGCCCTTACAGAGTTTTTTTACAAGGCTGTGTTGACGTGTTTACTCTATTATTTATTGCAAACGTTGAATTACTTTACAATCACTAATACCATACATATTATATCATGCGTTTTACTGAATATGGGCACAAAATAAACAAACAAAAACAAAGATTCTAGACCCATCAGGGGAACAGAAAAAAAAGATGTTGAAATATATTTTCATTGTTTTTCAATACTTGGACATTATATCTTGTGTCTAACTAAATTTTGAAAGTTTTCTGCAAAATTGAAAATGTAGGAGTAAAACATCTGGGCTAAGAGCTAAATTGTTTATTTAGTAGAGGGTGGCAGTAAGTGCTTTATAGAAAACCATGATAATGACAATCATCATTGCTACTGCTAAAGCCGCTATATCTAACATCAGGTACTCATACCATGGCATGTCAAGAGCTGCAGACATCAAATGCTCCCCTCCATTCTCTAATACCTGCTCTATCCAGTACACTGCCCTCTGCTTAGCTGACATGGGACGACTGCGGTAAATCCTGGAAAGTTTCTTTATCTTAGTGTGATATGAAGTATTAGTTATTATACGCCGTATGTTATCAGTCAGCTCATCAGCTGTAAATGTATCGATGTTCATCGTTATCGATATACCTTTACTCTCAGTGCGTTTGGCGCTATAAGGCTGCTCTGCAAATAAAGGAATAGTTATCATTGGCAAATTGACTGTTTGCTCCACCGTGACAGATAAACAGCTTGACATTGGGATGACCCAGAAAATCAATCTGGGGAGTCCATTTCCTCAAAGTGATGTGCGATGGAATATTTTTGGGGAATTGCAGTTTGTAACGCCATATAAATTAAAGGTGGTTCAGCTGAGCAAAAGCTTCCATCATCTTGTTGTAGTGCTTCAAAGTCATGATGTCCATCGATCCAAAGGAAACTATGACCGCTCCGTTTACAGCTTTGTCAAGTCTCTCCTTCAGATCAGCAGGTAATGATTTAGCGGGTCTTGTTGTTAAACCTCCGATGTTAAAACTCATTTGCCATAATGGGACGCGGATAATCCAGAACAACGTCCGTGTCAAAAAGCCAGAGCACTGCCCTAGTGGCCAGGTAGTTCATAGACACAGCAGGTTTCTCTGGTGCATATCGCGTTACCAAGTTATCATCTAGTGTTGTCGTACGAGGGGCGATAACCCAATCTAGTAAATTCCACGTGTTTCGCAAACGTTCTCTAAAATTCATTTTCTCGTTGAAGACATCTGCCATTGGAAAGAGAACAAAGAATGGTAATGCCGGATTACGCAAGAGCCAAGGTTCATAAGTAGTGGTGACACCGACGTAGGGGAGATCTAGACGATACATCAGCACCAAGTAGCATCTAGTAAACGGCAAGATGTCCACAATACCAATATCAAACTCTAGTGACTGCAATGTCATAAACATATGTTCGTCGCCAAGGACATTAGAGCAAACTTCAAGGGAACCTTGCTCACTTGTTCTGAAATGTGTGACTGCAGATACATTGACCAGAGTGTAAAATAAATTATCATTGACTGGGTTGTCATAAAAAATCAGGTTCTTTGCGCTCATACTCTATGACGTGCAGCTGACTTTTCTTCATATCTTCTATGTCTGGATATACTGGGGGTAGCAGTATGTGTACATCATGACCGTTATCTGCTAGACCTTCTCCAATGGCAGTAAATTCAGCCACGTGGCTCCCCGAGGGAAATGGTGTCAGCAGAAAACGTGATCCATTCACCAGAGGGGGCATCAGTGCCATTATGAGCAAGGCGGTTGACGTCATCACTGATTCAGACAATATCGCCATTTTGGTTGCTATGTTATGTCTCGCCAATCCAACATATATATGTTGCCTATAGGTAACAGAAAATAAATACATTTTAATCATTTTTTTATATTGCAATCCTTAATTTTTTGTAAACTTTTTGTCATCAGCAATATATTTTTTTACTGGACTGGCCAATAGACCTACCTGACCAGGTTATAATAAGAGGGCTGATAATAGAATACCTATAAAACTTGAGACGTTCATGCGGTGTCGCTTATGATGTTGGGCCGATATTTATGTCGCTGGCCCGTGTGATCACAGTAATTTCGTGGAGTGAGCGCATTGCCATGACTACCGAGGCTGGTAACCATGGGAATACCGAATTCTTAAAACCCCACTGATCTTCTAAAATGTAATGCAAACATATTGTTAAATAAATCCCCAAAACTGGACAAATGTATGTTTTAGCAATCTATTAATCTTTTAATCTATAATAAGCACGATTGTAATCGGTTTTAATCCATTCTGTTATCGGAATTGACATGAGTGCTTAACCCTCACGATGCATTAAAACATCATTTTACATCTCTGAAAAAATACTTAATTTCCTTAAAACTAGGGGTTTAGAACGAACATGTTCATGGAACTGATTTGATAATAACAATATCATTTTTTTTCATTTACCACCCACTTCAAGTCATTTTCATTCACTACAAGTCGAGAATTGCGACAGCAATTCGCGGCTTGTAGTGAATGAAGATGACAATGATAAATTCAGGGTTGAAAGGGTTAACATCAACATTTAGTCTTGTAAAAAAATATTTTAAAAAAATCTAAATTATTTAGCTGAAAATTACATTTTCTTAAGAACAAATTTCTTCATTTTTCTCAAATGTTGAGGCAACAGCTGAAACCATGGTTGAAAAGTTAGGCTAACATGTTGCAAATGTAGACCCTCTTTAAACCAATTTATTTCGTATCAAAATTGCAATACATAACATGTCATATGGTATAACTACTCCAAATACCTACTAAAACTTTGCGAAATTTTCAAGGTAGTGGCCACATGACTAGCACATAGTGCGTGTAAGATTCTCTGACACCAATTTATTTCGTATCAAAATTGCAAAACATAACATGTCATATGGTATAACTTCTCCAAATACCTACTAAAACTTCGCGAAATTTTCAAGGCAGTAGCCACATGACTAGCACATAGTGCGTGTAAGATTCTCTGACAATTAGTTGATAATTGATTGAGAAATGGGTAATGTGAATCCGGTTATAGCTTGTGCTACATTCAAACATATCACCAACATAAACAAATTCCACTGAGCTCAACCAGTATATACTAACCAAGCTAGGTCCAGATAATACAGACAAATTCATTGTTATCCTATGTACATCCGCATAAATTTACATGTTTATCAACGCATGGCGTACATTTCACAGACAAATGCGATTTGATAACATTCCATGCAATATTTGATCACATTCCATGTAAATGCGGGACGATTTTATCACATTTCTTGTGTATTCTGTTTCTCCTCGGCCTGGGAGGGTTTTCTTCGATTTATCTGATAATACTAACCCAATATTGATTTAATTTCTTGTCATCCCCTATACCCGCTAATTTCATAAAGATATGTTGAATCGTTTAAAAGTTGGTTTCTATGATATGTAATGAAATATCAACATCACAATGAAACAGGAATTGTATTTCTTGTATAACGGTCTAGTATTTCGTTATTACGGTATACTAATCCGTTCTAACGGTCTACCAATTCGTTATAATGGTCTACTAATTCGTTATGATGGTCTACTATTCCGTTATAACGGTCTAGCATTCCGTATGACGGAATTGTAGATCATTGCAATGGATTACGATTTGTAGACCGTTATAATGGAATACTAGACCGTTATGGGCCATTTAAAAAAAAACTAGGGAATAACGGTAAAGACATGTTCAGCGCCTTATGTCCTTCTAATAATTGTATTTAGTGGTACAATCATAATGTCTATACGTTGTTTATTTTATCTATTGATGGGTGGGAAAATTGTAATTGGTATATTTAATTTTCGTATTAAAAATACTGTATAGATGACCAAACTGTCCATACCGTTAAGTGTCCGAACCAATGAATGTAAATTTCAAAACTGGCCACTGCTAAAGCTTCTGACTAGAACATGATTTCCATGTATTAATCAAGTATATTCAATTAGTTTAAAGTTTTAGGATACCAGTTGTGGATAAATAAAGACTATTTTGAATTTCTTTATTTATGTCACAATGTTTTCCATAGGTGTGTCTTAACCGTTAATTTTGAGATCATGTGACCTATTTTGTTAATCACATGAATGTGTAAAATGATCCCAGACTACTTGTTGTTTTAACGGGCCGCTTTGGCTCATATGCATTGACAAGCTGCTCATATTTTGCGATTAAAAAAAGATCTTTAACAACAATTAGGTAAGTGTCACAAGTGACAACTAGAGATGGTCTTTACTGTATTATGAATATACATAGAATCTTCAAGAGACAACTATCTGAAAGTTTTAGTGTAGCATACTGTATAGTTTGTTGTTGTTATACCAGCATTGTACAGCCAAATTTCTTGATATCTAACAGCAATACACTTTAAATTTAGTTCATTTTGAATTATTATAACCAGATATTAACAGGCTCTAGCAATCTAATAATAAAACATATAGTTTTAAACACAATAGTCTATAGCGTAGGTTTTCCACCTAAAGCCCAGTAAAAAGTAACATTGGTTTGTGGTAAACATCAATTTCAGTGGGATAATACTTTTTAGAGAATGGTAATAGCACTCCATCAGCTGGAAAAAGAGAGACTATTACAGTGAGCAAAGATGAACGTCAAAAAACACTTGTTTGACGCAAGTTTTTTTTTGAATAAAATCAAGAAACCCTGGTACCGAGATTTCATACACATCTTTTACTCATTTCAGCCCTTTCTATGCTTTACCACATTCAGTACATCAGGAAGATGCATAATACACGACAACGTGGAGTTGAAACGATAAAACTTCACGCGTCAGCAAACTAATATCAGTGACACACAATGATCAGTGCATGGTGCTTTTCCAATGTCGCTTCCTGCCGAACAGTTTCGAACATTCATAGAAATATAAAAAATTTGGGATATTGTTTCGATGTTGTGTCCTTGGGCAAGGCACTTTACCCTCATATTCACTCATGGTCATCCTGGTGGGATATTTTCAGGCAATCACAAAACAACCACCTCCTTATATATATTTGCAAAATATCAATTTTGAATAGTTTCTCTGTGTATTTAAGCATGTCTATATTTAAAAACTGAACAATGTGTACATTTAAACGGTCAGATTTACATGCATATGTGTTATAGTAGTCACACCCAAGGGTCTGTGAAATTTATCGAGAAACTCCCTTTATAGCTGAGACAGCTTCTTGGAATTACTCAGTGCAAAGCACCACACGTCATTGGAATGTGGCGCTGTATTTGTATTAAAACTGGCATTAGTCATCCTCATCGTCCACAGCAAACATGTGACATCGGCCCTACGATGGTTTACTGTTGGGCCACCGTCTACGACGCTGGCCCAACAGTAAACCAACGTTGGCCCAACCTCTCATGTTTGTGTCTTTTCGTTATGCACTGCTCCACAGATCATCATCAGTTTATTACCTCAGCTAAAGGAGGTTATGTTTTTGGTCGTGTTGGCTCGTTTGTTTGTCTGTCAGCAGGATTACTTACAACGGATTTGAATGCCACTTCTACCAGAGATGAATGTCTGGGATGATCCGGATTAGGATCCGGATCCAGAATTTTATAAAAGACGTGTGTCTCGGGCCAAGGAACAAACCATTAATTTTTGTTTGTATCACAGTTTGTGACCTAGGGAGAAGCCTAGTAGCCTTACTGTAGAGAAGATGGTCGTCTTCTGCTCGTGAAGTGCAGACCCATCCCCTAGATAATCAGCAGGTAGAAGTGGAGAGGTTTTGTGCGTCCTGCTTTCACTATATGTAAGGGTCCCCCTCAAAATACTACGTCCCGTGATGAGGCAATTCCTCTTGCATACCTGCCACCAGCGGAGGACAAAGTCATTCTTCAGTAGCAGAGATGTAGGCTACTATATAGACTCATCCACACCAAGGTTTCTCACAGCAAGTTCAGCCAAGAAACCCCTTTTCGCTGATCGAATCGCAAAGGCTCAATTCACCTGGATGCGCGCAAAGGTGGCCTAAAGCCCGATTCATTTTATTTAATTTCATTTACCTGGGTGCGCGCACCTAAACCATCGCTGATTTCGGTGTTTGGGGCTAGAATTGGCCCAACAGCACTTGCCGGTTCATCCACTGGAGGCATATCCTGGCACTGGAGAATTGATGAGTTCAGGCTTCAGAAGGTATGCTCCAGCGAATTAATGGTTTGTGATCATTGTAAATCACATCAGAGGTTGCAGACTGTATGCTCGGGACTGTAGCCATTGATGGTGTGTATGTTCAGGTTTGGAGTGGTTTTGTTTATTCAAGATGCACTGAGCTGATGGTCCGTCTCGGAAACGTCAATATCGAATCCTACTGTCGAGTTTTAGAAATTTAGATGGCGCCATTTCCTTGAAGACAGTTTGGACAAACCTGCCTGTTCAGCATGAAATGCTCCTGCGCACCGAGTATTAATCAGCTGTCATAGCCGGCATATTTGTCCGAACTGAATCAGATTCAAGCATGCTTGGATGCTTTTGGGCATGCAGTTCCTGGGAGAGAACCTCAACCAACATCTCTGGATCCGTCGGATCAGTGTCTCGTCGAATTGCTGCTATACTCGAGTCGCGGGGAGGAAATATCCGACACTGAGTAGACAGAATTGACATTACAAATTGTTATTCAAATTCTAAATAATGTGTATGAACAACAAGTCATAGTAAATTGTTGTGTTGTTTTTCCACCACCTGGAATTTCTATATTAGCGGGGGGGGGGGGGGGGTTATTGTTCTCTTTCCCCTTTGCACATCCGCATACCATAAAATATATTTACTTTATATTTACATAGTTACTTTTACCGTTTGTGCCATTGCGAATGTTACAATGTTCCACTAACGTTAAAATAGTCCATCAATATGATCAAGAGTGTAAAAGAGTTCCTGGTAGTACAGATATAGCGATGGGTAAAATGAGTCCAATGCGCTGAGATGGCTCCAGGACTGTGTGCTCTCCGCTGATTTAACCCTTGTCCTGCTATGCCCGGATATATACGGGGTTAAGGATGTTTTAGATCAATACAAACATCACTTTATTTTGATAAAATAGTTTTTAGTAGATGCTTAGTTGATCCAATAATTTAATTTTAGACATGTCTATTTTTTATAAATAGTAATATTTTTCGTCATTTAAAGCTAGAAATTGCGTTAGCAATTCCAGCTTCAAATGACGAAAAATACAATTGAAGCAATTCAGCAGGACAATGGCTAAAATGGCCCAAGATTGAATAGGTCCGGTCCAGAGACCAGGGGGTAAAATGTAAAGTCTGATAGCTCTACAGACCTAATATAAGATTATGAACTTTTACCTTTGACATTAGGTAATGACACTGCCAAATAATAAATACAGTGATTGGTGAGGCCAATTACATTAAATTGTCTTCGCCGTTATTTGTAAAATTGACACATGTTTTACTGTTATGTCACTAACGGTAAGGACCACCCCCTGTTTTTTAAATCTATAAAATGTCAGTTTAATCTGTTTTTTAAGCTCTGTTATAGATTAAACAACAATGTCAATCGGTTTCTGTCGAAGATAAAGTAAAAAAAATAGCTTTTTTCCATCACTTATAAAATCAAAGTGTCTTTACCGCAATTGTCCTGTTCTTTTTTTAAATGGCCCTTATAACGGATTATCGTACTCTCTGTGGAGAGTACGATAAATAGCACTACACAGGCATTTGAGCAATTTAGGGCACTTTATAAGCACAACCCCCATGACAAACATCCGACCCAGCAGGAGTCGAGCCCAGTACCTCTGCGTTTTGGGCGACAACCTGACCGAATGAGCCATTGGGGAACGGCCAATGAAATCTTAACCCTTACAAAGCAGAATTAATTTTGTAAAAATCATGAAGACCAAAGCGTTTCAATCAATACGAAATCATTATAAATGTCTTAGTTATCTCTTTCTGATTCATTCAAATACCTATGTTATGGGTCTACGGCCATTAGAATTTTTTTTACTCTTTCAGCACGGGGATCGACATAGTCCATAGACGTCAGATTCTGACGACTAAAGTCGGTCCCCGCGCCGAAAGGGTTAAATATATAGGTGCCTGAATGAGGTCATGCTGTTCAGATACCAGAGAGTTCACACGCTACCAAATCTTGATTGGACATGGTGAAAGTGTTATTTTCCTTTTTTTTAGCTGGGAATTCTCGTTTTTAAAGTGGTTCAGTTTTAAAATGGTATTTCGAATTCCACATTTACAGATGGGCTTAAAATCACAGTGTTGTTTATTATAATTCAAGTTCCGCCATGATTAGAATTCCAGTTTGAAGTGTCAAACGGTGTTTAAAAAAACAAAATGCAGCATGGATACGGTAAGGGTTTAAACACATAAAACTAAAGCATACGCATTACAAAAAGTAAATACAATTATATAATATGTCCAATATAAACAATATACAAAATTATATAGAATAACATGTATATGTATTCAGAAAATATGATAAAATCACTTACAATCATACCAAACTCCTTTCATATTCATCGTCCCGAAGGGTCAGGGTGATCATGAACAAACAGAGATCTCGGCTAGATTATCAAACAAATTATGAGGCCATTTTTGTGCACATACAGGATAAATTGGGCCAGGAGGACCTTCCGAGGGTGGTGAGATGAGTGAGATGACACTGTCCTCCGGACACAAGATTCGAAATTCAAACCCCGGGATCCCGGAGCCGAGCACGCTATCTCTGGGTCACCCACAATACTGAGTTTTACGAGTGGATGGGGAAGAAACATTTTTGCTTCTTTCAAACCGCTGAGACCGGGAAACGAACCCCGAACACCACTAAATCTCAAAACATATCAGGGGGGTTTACAGCGACCCCTGGAGTCCCAGCTGCAATAAAAGCTCGCTGTGACTAGGCGATCACGTTAATGGCGTCGATTAAGGTCGAGACCAGTGTATCGACGTTAATTTCGCGCAGGGCCCTGCGCTGCGTGCTCCTCACACTAAAGTCGCACAAATGTACTCTTGTCCCCCCCCCCCCCCCCACACACACAAACACACACACTTTCAAAATAATCAGACGCCACTGAATGATGTGTCACAAGCAAGAGCTGGCAGTGCATACTCACTGCCACCTAGTGAGCAATCTGTCATTATCTGGTTGTTGATAGATTAGTGCCATCTGGTGAATCATCGGCACATTACCATAGTTTCATTCAGTGACAATGTTCTGTTTTTGTAGAAAAAACAGACAATAAGCTTATTAGATCTGAGCTTTGTTTTATGTATAGGCCTAGAACACAGCTCCAAGAACAACATAGCCTATAACAAAAGAACAAAGGTCCACAAAAAATAATATAAAAACTCTTTTTTGTGTTTTTTTCAGATAGAATGAAATAGTTATGTTATGTCCAAATTCCTAATTTGATTTTATTATATTTATTAAGTGGAATGTTTTTTTTGTTTCATGTTGGCATAGCTTCCAAAAATTGAAAAAACCTTTTTCATGTCTCTTCAGAATAACTGAGAATAAAGGGTAGTCTTTGTCATTCACTGATATCACTGGCTAATGAATTCACGCTACACGAGTTACAATATCTTTGAAGGCGTATGTTATTCACAAACTTGTCCTTTTCGATTAGCGTAAATGAAATGAATTAAATGGGGTTTAAGGCCACCTTTTTGCACATAAGGGCTAAACTGGGCCAGGACAACTACCTGAGGATGGTGAGATTAATGAGATGACACTGTCCTCCAGACACATGATTAACGTAGACAGTGGTTTGACATTCAGCTTCATGTAAGTTGAGAACACAACGACATGCACAAGTATATTTATTCTTGTAGTAGTAATGCCAAGAGTTTAGTTAATGTAGTGATATGAACGCATATCATATATCCTGCTTCTTTGAAAAATAAAAAAAACTTTTACCAGACAATCACCTGAATGTGTTGAATATTAATTAATTTATTCCTAACATTTTTTTACATTATCTAGATTATTGACAAAAATTAAAATTTCTCACTGCGATCCACGACCGTTTGTTGTTCTGTCGGCCATATTATGGCCAGTTACATTTGATGTTTAAATTTTGCAGCAGGTGGTGTCGCCCTCATGTTGCTGGCACTGATATGCTCCGGATATCATTATTATTCTTATTTCACCCACTCACTTCAGAGTTTTGGATTTTCTTTAACTGAACAAGACCCCTTGGACAATTTGGCGAGTAATACAATTTTTATTTCACGACAATGGTCATTTTTGATATTTTATTACAAGACCAACGTTTTAAACTTAAAGCCGAGGCATGTAGTATGATGTTGGTTACTGGGTAGTAATATATGCATACGGCATCGTTGGGAAGGCGAGATGACCTCATCTCACCACAAGTCACCACATGAAGCCCGAGCCTTTAGGCGAGGGCTTGATGTGATGACGAGTGCTAAGATCAGCCCATCTCGACGTACCAACGATGCAGTATGCATTTTGTCGTACCTATATCTATCTGAAACGACAAAATCTAACGGTGCAGGGAAGCGTATAGGAGAGTGCAATATAGGCCGCTCTCACCATACGTCTCGTAGTGAAAGCCAATAGCATGAGTGCGAGTGAGTGGATGAGTGAATATTACTTTATATCACTTTCTGCACAATCATGGCAATATCGCGACAGAAGGAAGCCCGAAGCCAGGACTATGCCCCACTATTATTTCGAATGACTTCAAGGGTTCTTTATAGTGCACAGTACCATAATCAGCACTCTACACTCTATAACAATAGGCGCGCTCGCCCGCCTTCCCGCCTGAACCCTTATAGTCCCATCACCCACATATTATATCCTCACACATTAAAGTGTGTAAATTACTATTACGTGCCATATTTATTCATCCTACATATCATTATTTATGTTTGGAAGATGTTTTATCAATTAAACCATTTCATAGTAATTTAAGAAACTAAAGTTCCCAAAGTTTGCTGAAAGGTTGAGTAGCGATAGTTATAATTTTATTTAAACTTGTGGCACTAAAGTTTATCTAGCAGATATATTGTGGGATGAAACAATCCAACCAAGGTAATCTACAACGTTTACTTACAATAAATTATTCAGCGTTAATGAGTATTTTGTGTTATAAATGTATTCATGTCTTTAACCAGTAATATTACATTTTTATTGCATTTGTTCGTTTTGAATGACTACATTTCATGTACTATTTATGTGTAATGTCCCCGTCTGTTGGCATAATTTTTACCATAATTGCATACGTTGGTCCAACAATAAACCAGCATTGAATCAAAGTGTCATGTTTGTCTTACCCAGACACTGCTAACAGACTGTTAGATGGGTGGCCTCTGAGGCGTGCCCTGCTGCGTTAGATAGATGTTTTTTTAGTATTTATAATGATACAACAAACTCACATTCCTCAGTTCATCGGTTACATACATAGGACATACATCATTAATCAAAATGAAATTATTTCAACAAGACTTTGCTTTTATCATAGAAAAAAAACATAGAGGGCTATAAAACGGCTATAATTCAGAAACAGCTTAGAGAAAAAAGATACGTAAATGTGTTATGGTCGGCTGTGAAAGATTTTGAAAATAACCTTGCTCCTAAAAAATAACTTATATTAAAATGTTTTATAATTATGTAAACAAAACGTCAATATTCTAGGCACAGCGCCAGGACGCATATCAGATTATAGCGGCTGAAAAATGTTTTCCGGGGATATAACTATTTTTACTGTGTAATAATACTTTTTCTGTTAATAATTTAAAATCATGTTCGAATGGGGTTTTCAAAGCATATATTTATTTATATGCGGAGCAGTTACCACCTAGTGCACCCTTGGCTTTACACGGTGCACTTACACCACTGATTAGCAGGGAAAGTCAGTGGTGTCAGTGAGTCAGCTAGGTGTCGTAACCATCCAAATATAAATCCCTAACTTTTTAAATGTTCATCGTACAAACTTGTAATAAATATCACCAGAAAGCCTTTTTATTACTCAAAAAAATGATATAAATTATATTAGGATCGCACGTTAACTCGCTAAGTTATTTATTTGGAAAAGTAAGCAGGGTTTATCAGTGTTGCCGTGGCTGAGACAAGTAGTTAGCGAGGTGTGAGAACACAAAACAGTTGCATAACATTTGAACAATGTTCGACCAACGTCTAAGACGTTGTGCCGGAATTCTATAAATGTAATACAAATGTTTTTTATTTACTGGGAGATACAAAACTCAGTATTGTGGGGAGCCTCCGTGACCGAGAGTTAGCGTGCTCGGCCTCAGACCTACAGGGTTTGAATTTCGAATTTTGTGTCTGGAGGGCAATGGCATCTCACTCATCTTATCATCTTCAGGAGGGTCTCCTGGCCCAATTTAGCCTGTATTTGCACAAAAGTGACCTGAAGCCAGATTCATTTCATTTCATTTCATTTACCGGGCGATACAAATTCATAACTTTAACTAAAATATAACGTATTCGGGACGCGAGGTAATCCGAGTAGCGTCAATTAAGCAGTATGTAAATATGCAGACCTATACTTTCCTGAGACAGCAACCAACAAAACATTGGAACGACTGCGGCGTCCAGTTACATTAGCTAATTAGCACTTCAGAAAATTAGTAAAAATATAAACATTGCCGTTGATAATAAACATTTTGTAAAAATACAATCATATTTTAAATTTGTGAATAAAATAGTATTTTGAGAATTGTATATTCGTGACTTATTAATAAATCATTAGCTGGTAAGAGAGGTCATGTTAAACTGGCGTATCTAAACAGCAGTGCATAGCATTATCACCTACTTAAACGTGAGCTATCACCCCTTACATGGTATGAATAATTATGTCATTATATGGGGTGATAAATACAATCATATTTTAAATTTGTGAATAAAATAGTATTTTGAGAATTGTATATTCGTGACTTATTAATAAATCATTAGCTAGTAAGAGAGGTCATGTTAAACTGGCGTATCTAAACAGCAGTGCATAGCATTATCACCTACTTAAAGGTGATCTATTACCCCTTATACTGTATGAATAAATTTGTGACAAATAAATCAAAGTTGCCACAAGATGGGGCACAAGTGTTTTCTTATATGGGGTGATTGGCTATCATGTGACCCTCTGAGAGGGTCACATGATAACCAATCACCCCATATAAGGACATAATTATTCATACCATGTAAGGGGTGATAGATCACCTTTAACGTCTACGTTTGATTCACCTGCCGCGTGCCCCACCCTAACACCACTTCCCACCCCCTGTGCAGCGTGACGCGACGTGGAGGTTCGCATCGCCCTAGCAAGTGTGACAGGGGTGCGCCCCCACTGTCTGTACTGTATGTGCACAACCACAATGATAAATATCAGGCCCGACCGGAATTCAAACCTGGTACCTCCAGGTTACATGCCCCAGTCAATACGAATGAGCCATCGGAGTCGGTCAAGAGTGCGAAAATCTACAAGTGAGTTTCGATTATTCCCAACAATCAGGGGCAGCTGCAGAATTTTGAAAACACGCGGGACAGGGGCTTTGATCGAATAAATACAAATGTAGGTGTCAATCAATCATATAATTATGAGGGGTTGACACTTTAAATGTACTAGGGTAGTGCCTCAACTTGAGGCACTACCCTAGTAAATTGAGAGTGTAAAATACCGATATTTTTGGCACTTTTGTAAAATGTTGAGGCAATTAAGTTTTTGAAAAGTTGGATCAGGACCCCCTGGCCCCCTCTGGTTCCGCCACTGGTAATCAACAGATACGAGATGTATTCACCAACCTCAACCAGTAGGCCTACTCCCCGCAATTAGACTCATTTTTATTTTGCCATGCAATTTCTCCATGTGTGTTCTCCACTGTGGATTTGCAATGGCAGTATGGTGTCAAGACGGTGTCTATAAATAGACACAACAAATGACTCCATTGAAATAAAAAAGACTTAAAAGATGTAAATAAACATTGAGTCATGTGTAGGTCTACAGGTTTATTCATGCTGGGTTTGAAAAATCACCTGCATGTTACAGACCGTGAAACTGTCAGCAGTTCCCTGATTCTGCCTGCATCGGCTGGTGTAACCTGATTACAAAGTTGATTACACCTGCCTGAGACTATTAAGGGGACTTCCATATCACTGACTTTTGCATTTAGTCCAACAGAGTCATGTAAAATCCAGGATGGTGTGTGCATTTTATCATACAAGCATGACATTTTGCACAAAGGGGCATTTGGATGTGCTCTTTCTGGAATTTTATTTTTATACTTAATCATCCTTAATCTTTACTTCTGTAGCATAATATTCATCATTTATTGATCAGTGATTAATGCATATACGTTTTACTAGAGCGTATACGCCTTTAAAAGTGTCAATGGCGGCCATCTTGGATTTGACGGCCATATTGAAATAATTGAGCTTGCCTCTTACTCTAATATGAAAGAGCACATCCAAATGCATCTTCGTGCACAATTTTATGCTTGTATGATAAAATGCACACACCTTTCACCATTCTGCTGGACTTGTTGCAATTGATTTATAATGCTTCTATTTGTGTATTCCTGCTAAATTTATACGATTAATTTATGGAAACCTGGAATGTTGTGACAATATAACATGTTTTATTGAGTTGTCCTATGTATAATTGTGTACGGCAAGCTTAATTGTTCACGCAGGCGTGCTATATTAACTTTTATGTCATATGACTAAGACGCCAAGCTACGGTTTTTTATTTAAAGGGACTGGCCCAGGCTAAAATCATAAAAAATCTGACCATATGATGTAAACATTTCCGAAGACTAGAACTGCAATTTTTTATAATTTTTGTGCTGCGCATTCACCAGTTAGGCTAGATATAGAGACGAAATTCCTGATTTCTAATTATTGACAACCATGTCAAAAATAGGAAATACGGGAATTTCGTCTCTATATCTAGCCTAACTGGTGAATGCGCAGCACAAAAAATTTAAAAATTTGCAGTTCTAGTCTATGTACATGTTTACATCATATGGTCATATTAAGAACCCAAAATACAATCACCGATTTTTTTATGATTTTAGCCTGGGCCAGTCTCTTTAATGATGATGCTATAGTTTCAAAATGTGCCAAAACCTGCCCTAAAATTATTACTATAAGGAACAATGTGGTAAAATATGTAAGATAAAAAATTGTAATCCATGGATATAATTAGGTATGTGAATGTATGTATTTATGTATGTATGTATTTAAGTATGTATGTAAGTATGCACAAAGTTTCACGTGCCTTCCATCAATTTTATTTCTGATTACTATATGTTTATGTATGTCTAGAATATTATATTATGTATCTCTAGCAACTCAAAACTTTGAATGATCTTTGTAATATAAAAGTGAAACATTAATAAATAATTTTCCACTACTATAAGGTCAAATTCAGCTAGTGTGTTTAACCGTAAGGTATTGATATGAAAGTCATACAAATTGTAGGAGATGAGTTATTGTATTCACAAATATTTTCCTCTGTTGGTCTCTGCGGTTATACCTATCTTTGAACTTCACATCGAGTTTTATAAAGAATATATCTGGTATAAAGATAAAGATACATATTGCGATGACAAAGTGTTCTTATATAGATAATGTGACTTAAAAAAGGCAAGTTCACCCATTTTTAAGCTTAAATAATACTTGCATGAGGTACATCACTGGTGTTAACTGCTAAATAATTTATTTATTGTAATGACAAGAGTGAATAAGAAAACGAATGAATGAAAAAAACAGACGGCTGAAAAATACAATGCCTTCGTCAAGTCTGTAGCGTCAAAATACTCAGACACAATGTCCCAAACAATCAGATAAAAACGCTAAATAGGCTGATTTACAAGGATTGCTTTATTGATTCCAGTCGGTCAATTTACAAAAGCATTTAATATTGTACAACATCAATATTAATCATTCAGGGTCAAAGTTCACATGTGTCACGATCGGCATATGATTAGTTGGACGCATTATGCACAATCATAGGTAACGACGGTTGCACCATTCGCTAAAGCACATTGGTTTCTGGCCGTGGTCTTGGCAGCTGCTGCTGTCTCGGTGGCGACGTCATATGTAGCAGAGAAGAGTAGGGTACTAGTGTCTAGACAAGACTCAGCCGCGCAGTTAAACTCCGTGGATAACACAAACTCTACAGTGCCCTCTACTGTGGGTACAGTCATGTCAAGCTCTGGTAGGTCCTCATCTATTTGACTGAAAAAACAAACACTCTATTACAATTTTTTAACTTTCAAAGCGCTATAAACCATGTAGACCAAAGGGCTATTTTCGATTTGAAATCATCACAAATGTCTTAGTTAGCTCTTTCTGATTTATTTGAATATATATGTTAGGGGTCTAGAGCCATTAGAAATATTTTTTACTTTTACAGTGCGGGGATCGACTTTAGTCGTCAGAATCTGACGTCTACAGACGTCAGATCCTGACGACCAAAGTCGATCCCCGCCTGTAAGGGTTAAAGCGAGCACACCATTATCAATTATAAAAAACAAACACAGTCACCAAACAAAAAGCAAACAGAGCTATAAATTACAAAATGCAAACACACCATTATAATTTACACAACCTATTCTTATCCCTGTCTCTATTTTTTTTAAACTAACTGTATCAACTGCATATTTGCTGTAACTTGTTACCAGGATCTAATCATCGAACACGTTTTTTTACTCATTACTTACATGACATAATCTGATAATTCACCTTTTTAACTACTATTCATCTGATAAACGGTAAATGGCACGTGACTTACTTGATTGTGCAGGTGAGGCCATTGTTGGCAACAGGAAACAATGTGACAAGTGGACTGACGAAACCCGTCACTCCAGCACCCGAGTCAGCGGGGCACTTAACCTCAACACAACTAGAAAAAAACATACTGTCAAATGTAAAATAAAATATAACCCAAGTCAGCGGAACCTAATCTAAACACAAAGATAAAAAAACACGGTGTGAAATGTAAAATAAAATATAACACGAGTCAGCGGGGCACTTAACCTCAACACAACTAGAAAATAAAACATAGTGTAAAATGTAAAATAAGATATAAACCACGTCAGCAGAACCTAATCTAAACACAAAGAAAAAAAACACGGTGTAAAATGTAAAATAAAATATAACACGAGTCAGCGGGGCACTTAACCTCAACACAACTAGAAAGAAAACATAGTGTAAAATGTAAAATAAGATATAAACCACGTCAGCAGGCCACTTAACCTCACCACAGCTAGAAAATAATAAAACAAAAGTATACAGAAACATGTAAAATAAACAGCTATGAACTATAGGCGTTCTGAGGGTACAAGTTGGTAGGAGGAGGAGGTCATAGGTAGAGGAGCATTCCAGTCAGTCCAGATTTTGTTTTCCGACTGAGGTGATTTATTCATATTCTTGACAAAATATTGCTTACAAAAACTTACCAAATATAAAAGAGTTTCCGAACGTGCTTTATGGACATTGCCGTGAAATAGTAATAAATTAATAAGGTATGTAGATTGGCACTTTAACTCGCTTTTAATGAGTATTATACATTTTTCCTGAGAGCCATTACCTGTAGAATGTATCCTGGACCAGTACACCACCGCTATACAACTGTGTCAAAGGCTGTGACCAAGAACCAAACGTCACCTAGAAATACAAAATATAGACATGTCAATGTCACAATAGCCCAAACAAAATGTTGGATACAAAGCTTTGTTAATCAATGCCTGATCTGTCAATTTAGTTTTGAATTATTTTATATAGATGCCCCCTGGTGACAGTTTTCAAAACAATGCCCCCAGGGATTTTTTATTGGTCATAAATGCCCCCCCTGCTGGTTATTTACGATTGCTTATGATATCAGGTGCCCTACAGAAAGTACATATATCGCGCCATGATTGTGTGACATCTGAGAAGCGAGTTTTTAAAGCCTATTGTTTTAGTATAAATGATGGTTTGATTTGGTAAGGAAAATGCTATAATCAAATCGGCATTCTCACTGTTTGAATGATACAACAAAATATTTGTTTTCAACATAGAGGGCCGTAGGACTATTGGTTGAACAAAAATTCTAGAATCCGAGCGTTTTCATTTACAAAATGATTGTAATTGTGATAAAAATGACTTGGTGGGGACCGTCTTCATATGTCAGAATCTGACGTATACACACGTCAGATTCTGACGTATAAAGACAGTCCCGCACTGAAATAATTGAAATATGTATAATGGTCGTAAGCCCATAACATAGGTATTCAAATAAAGCGGGGAGAGGTAACTATACTCGCCGTCAAATTAACCAGGATCGCATGATTTTCGGAGATTACTCTGTCAATTCTGAACCGATTTCCTTGAAATTTTGCAAAGGCCATTTTCTATTCAAATCCAAACAGCGGTGAAAATTTCGCAAACTTATATTGAATATTGCGAAAGTTAGACCATTTGACATGTAATAAAATTCTAGAATAAGTTTAATGGGTTTAAAGAGGGACGTCGTAATTTCAATTTATTACATGTCAAATGGTCTAAATTTTGAAATACGATATACAATTTTACGAAATTTTCAGGGCTGTTAGGATTTGAATAGAAAATGGCCTTTGTATAATTTGAAGAAAATCGGTTCAGAATTGACGGAGAAATCGCCGAAAATCATGCGATCCTGGTTAATTTGACGGCGAGTATAAGCCATTATTGATGGTTTTAAATGAACCCTTAGAGCACTGAGCCAATAAATTAAAATTTTCAGCCACTCGAAGTTGTGTCTCGCTACCGCGATCCACAACTTCAAGTGAATAAAAATTATTTTAATTTGCAAAATCTAGGTTGAAATGTATGTGATTATCACAGATTTGAGACATATTTAATTTTTAAAACCTGGTTATGCAAGACAATTAAAACACGAGAAAACAATACTGTAGTCAACTGTAGTCGACATCAGTGTGCTTAGGGTTAAGAAAAACACTTTGGTCTCCACGGGTTTTATACCATTTTTTCAGCGCTGTAAGGGCTACGCCTGCTTACCTGTGTGTCATTATTCTGCTCACTATTAGCCACGGCGTACACATCACTTGATGCTCCACCTGTCACCTGTGTGAGCAAATAACGCATATAATAACATGTATATAAATCATTGCCGCAAATAACACATATAATAACATGTAGATAAATCATTGCCGCAAATAACGCATATAATAACATGTATATAGATCATTGCCGCAAATAACGCATATATTAATTAACCCTTGTCCTGCTGAATTGTTTAAATTGTATTTTTCGTCATTTGAAGCTGGAATTGCTAACGCAATTTCCAGCTTCAAATGACGAAAAATATAGATATTTTTCGAAAATATACATCTTCTAAATTGAGTTATTTGACTAACTGAACATCTACCACAAACTGTATTGTCCATTTCAGTGACATATTATTTGGCTTAAAATATGCTTAAAACCGTATATATCCGGATCTAGCAGGACAAGGGTTAACATGTATATAAATAATTGCCGCAAAATAATCACATTCTAACTTAGCACGGTTCATCTACAATTGCGGGTACAGTATTTTTTCAACTTCACAGATGTCATTTGGTATTTATGGGATGAGGAATAAATTCAACTTTAGATTTATTGGGAAAATCAATTATAACAAATGGTGGTTGTACAATACAATGTCAGTGCATAGTACCGGTAGTAGGAAATGTGCATTGTCAATTTATCTGGGTTGAATGTGTCACAGGGCCCTGGCTTGATTGGGGACTAGCAGAATCTTGCCCAAAAAAAGAAACATGGCTATGCACAATGATAAATATGGAAGTATATCAAGTTAAAGTGTGGAAGAGAAAGTAATATAGAATACAGTCATGGGCTTTCTTTAAAACGCTCAATTAAAATTATTGAGGTATTTCTTTTTGCTCTGGTTATAAAATTAGACAATCATGAGTAAACTTCACAACTTACATGGAATTATTTCGCACTATATTCTAAAGGGTGACATTGCTACATATACATTTCTTTACTTACTGTGATCTCAGTACGAACAAAGCATGCTCGCCCTTCAGTAAATTCATCAGCAGCTCCACCCAAAAAGAGCCCATCCATAGCTAAGCTGATCTCAGCGACAGCCTGTACCTGAAAATGAAAGTACAAGCCAGGTGTACAGCTGAAGTCGTAACTGGCACTGGTGGTAGCAGAGCATGTACCCGAGCTATCATAGACAGGACCCAATGCGCTGATGGAGGCAGCGTTTGCAGTGCTGTAGATATGTACAATACCCCCATCTAGAGCGTTGTTGAAAGTGACTGTTCCTGGTACACAATGTCCAGTGTTCGGAGGACTGTAAGCTCCGGACGGCTCATAGATCTCAAAGTCACTACCGCATTCTACATAACCGCAAACTTTCCCTTGTGTGTCTGTTGTGAAGTCAAGACGCGTTCCAGCAGATATAATCTGAATCTGAATACCGGAAACAAAAGCCGTTCCAGAAAAGTCATAAGCAACAATAGATACTTCACAAGTTGATGTGAAAGCTGATTGTGCCAAGTTCCAAATCGTAAGTCCTGAACCGCCCAATATTGCACTTGTGTCAGCACCTGCTTGCCTTTTCCGTCTTCCTCCAACTAAACTACCTAATGGTTGTGGGTTTCCCCAGAAACCTGTAATAGGATCGAGCACCCAGAGACTTGTAGCGTCTATTTGGGCTTGAGTTAGTCCGAGTGCAATGCTATTGATTTCCAACAGAAGTTCACCTGTTAAAGTGACGATTTCTCCATCAGTACTAGAGAATGCAGCCATACTGAGTATCCCATACGATTGAAGAAATTGTGTGTTTCCTTCGTCGTCAACGTTGATAAAGGAGCCTGGAGCCACAGCCAAATCATTAAGATCTGTCGGGTCCAAAAACGAAAAAACTACGTCAACAGGTTCTGTTACAAGATCCCCGTTTGCATCAACAAAGCTGTTTGGTGGAGTTACGACAGTAAATGTGGAAGCATCAGCTGTGACACCGGAGAAGAAAGCGTTCTCTACGGTTGGATCAATTGTCACAGGATCTGGCCTGGGTGGCAGGTTAACTGTTATGCTGTAAGATGTGACATCATCCATTAGACTAATGGTCGCCACATGTGGCAGAAACGTATCTGAAGCTGCAGCTGAAAAAATCAAAGCCAGAGTAATGGAACTGCGAGTCACAGAGAAAGTGAATGTCCCTCCAGGTAGAGATGTGTAGGTAGTGTCACCGACAGTGAAGGTGATGGCTTCTGTTGGAGCGGTAAGAACTTCTTGATCTCCGACAAAAGACACAAGGTTAATTTGACCGCTGACTGTGATGACATCGGGTGTGTTGTCACAAACTCCACAACCGCAGCTTAAGACCTGCCTCACTGTGGTCGAGACTTCCTCACATGTAGCAAATAGATCTTGGTATTCCACCACACCACAGCATTGTCCGGCTGATTGATCCGTGGAAGTGACACATGATTCTCCTCCACACCTACCGACATCCACTGATGTGACGTCTGCACCGTTCACTGCTACCGTACATCCCTGGGGCAGAAACAGCATGGATGTCAGCGGCGTCTCAGTACAGCTGTCTGTTTCACTATCTGTAAGCAAATGACAGAATAAATGAAATGCACACACGTCTCAGCATCACATTATTTTCTAATATATTGGATGTGAGTGAATTGTTTCTACTTTGTGGTGAAAAGTGTGTAACAGCTGGGAATTGTAGAAAGATGCATTGGGGTATACTACTACTCAAACAATAGACTGCAGATTCCGAAGTAGTGGCACTTCTACACTGTGTAGGTTGTTCCGATAGCACGTGCGTCTCAAACCACCGACAACTGACGACACAGGTGTCTGTCTGCACCCACCCCTCCTCTTCCATGAGATGTTGACACATATGCGCCAGCCAGTCAAAGAAGGTCTAGCAGGACAGTGTTTTGCAAACGGGCCAATCACAAGCGTACTATGATAGGCTGAAAAAGAGAGTGGGGGAAAGTGTGTCGTCAGCCCGTCTGCACAATATTGGACGCAGAATTGCAGTGTCTTTGGTTGACAGTGTATGACACTACGTGACACAATGGCAATACCTCAATTTGTGTAATGCTTACTCACAGACAGAATGCATTGACCTACTATAGTCACTGTGTACTGTCTGTGTAACGAGTGGTTTGTCATTTTGTCATTGTCAGCTAATTAAACCTTTGCCTGCCGATCACGACCATATACTCGCCATCAAATTAACCAGGATCGCATGATTTTCGGCGATTTCTCCGTCAATTCTAAACCGATTGCCTTCAAATTTTGCAAAGACCATTTTCTATTCAAATTCTAACAGCCCCTAAAATTTCGTAAAATTATATAGCGTATTTCAAAAGTTAGACCATTTGACATGTAGTAAATTGAAAATACGACGTCCCTCTATAACTCCATTAAATTAATTCTAGAATTGTATTACATGGCAAATGGTCTAACTTTTAAAATATTAAATGTAATTTTGCGAATTTTTCACCCCTGCTAGGATTTTAATAGAAAATGGCAAAATTTCAAGGAAAACAGTTCAAAATTAATGGAGGAATCCATCCAGTATAGTCGTTTTTATTCCGTTTCATTAGTAGGTTAAATAACAGTGATTGGTTATGAGATGAATGTTTAAACATCAAGATTTGCAAGTATTTGCTGTCAAATTGAACAAATATGAGTATTTTTCAGCTACTTGAATTTGTGGGTTGTGGTAGCGAGACAAGTGGGTGAAAATTTAAATAAATTAACTTAAAGGCCCCATGTAGTCCCCAGAGCTACTCTGCACAATGTCATATTTCATGCTATTTTAGATGATTTTTTAAATATTAGAGTGCTCAGCTCCCATTTTAAAACCACTGGGAACGATTTTCCCAAAGACAAAAGTAAGAGGCGGAGATAATTCGTGACGTCAGAAGGTGGAGACATGCTTGGCTGGTTATAATACATGTACATGTACATGCAGCTGATGATGTATTGTATGATTTTATAAAATTGACCGAAGTCAACACGGAACGCTGGTCCAACGCTGCCTGAATGCAGGTGCAGCACTAGAATTGATGGCCATCACCGCGACCGCTCCTGGCCAGCGTCTATCATTCACTTCACCACAGGGTGAACACCCTGTCGATGCGGGCATATTGAAATGAATAGAAATCAGGTTCAGCTCATGTACAAATACAAGAAACATGAAACACATACCCGATGCAGTTTCAATGTTAATTCAGATTCAATAATGGGCGGTTTTGTGTGTGAAGTCATGAAGTGAGAGATCCGCCCAGCCCAGTTCTTATTTTTAAAAATAACTGATAATCAGTGGACTCAAATAATCTGCTAAGTTTTGAGCAGCTCATTGTGATATATACTTTAATTATATTGATGAACTGAAATCACTTCACAGGGCCTTTAACAGGAGAATGGTTAATGCCTTTCAGCTTAGCCATCTGCGGGGAGCAATAATTACAAATCTTTGATCATTCTAACCGGTTTCAGTGTGGGAAAATAAGTGGCAAATTGGATCTATTTTTTCTGAATGACAGGTGCATATTAAACAAGACAGGGCAGTCATACAATATTTCCACTTGAACATATTTCACTCTAGCCACAAAGTAAACAGGTTCCCAATGGAGGTTAGCATCGGCTGCAAGTAGTGTGGTTTCGTTGGATGTTAGTCTCCTCGTAAACAAAGATCACATCACAATCACAGTAAGTAAACAATGTAAATTAAAACAGAAATCCAACCTGATAGAGTGATAAGGGCTGTGTCTGAGAAGAGACTTAGCTCTGTACTGACAGCTCTACATTGGTAATTTCCACCGACGGCTGGTGATAAAACTAGAGTGCCAGATGATACAGGATCATCGTCGCCATATCTGATCACATTGCCCTCGTAAAACCTGTAACACAAATCACATATTGTCACATCGTTATAAAACAACTTTTACTTGTACATTTTCATAGATTAAATAAAACATAAGCACATATTAGCAAGGCTGTATTGGGAAGGATTTGCGGTTCAGAATCAGATGCAAAATGATCAGGGTGTGTATTACTGTAAAGAATGCAATTATTCTATTATACATGATGTGATAGATAGTATATGGTGCTTAAAGGTGATCTAACACCCCTTATATAGTATGAATACATTTTTGACAAATAAATCAAAGTTGCCACAAGATGGGGCAAAAGTGTTTCCATATATGGGGTGATTGGCTAGCATGTGACCAAATCACCCCATATAATGACATAATTATTCATACCATATAAGGGGTGATAGATCACCTTTAATATACCTAACTTGCCATATTTTGTGAAGGAGGGGCTTGTATAATATACCTTACCTGTTATAGTGTGTATGGGGGAAAGGTTGTAAAAGGTATATCACCAAGTATAGTTTGTGGGGGAGGGGCTTGTGTAATAAACTTTAAAAAATACAGTGTATGGGGCAGAGCATGTGTTATATAGTTTGTGTAAGGTAGTCGGCTTGTATAATATATCTCACCAAACATAATGTGTGTGTGTTGAGGGGTGGGGTTTGTCTAATGTATCTCACCAGTCATAGTGTGTGTGTGGGGGGGGGGGGAGGGGTGGCCTGCATATTATATCTCACCAGTCATAGTGTGTGGGGGCGGGGTTTGCATAATATATCTCACCAGTCATAGGTGTAGGGGTGGGGCTGGTATAATATATCTCACCAGTCATAGTGTGTAGGGGCGGGGCTGGTATAATATATCTCACCAGTCATAGTGTGTGGGGGCGAGGCTTGTATAATAAATCTCACCAGTCATAGTGTGTGGGGGCGAGGCTTGTATAATATATCACACCAGTCATAGTGTGTGGGAGCGGGGCTTGTATAATATATCTCACCAGTCATAGTGTGTGGGGGCGGGGTTTTGTATAATATATCTCACCAGTCATAGTGTGTGGGGGCGGGGCTTCCTGTTGCCTCACAAGTTAGGGTGGCATCATCTCCTACAAACACTGCTGTATCAACTGGCTGCACCACAAACGATAGCTCTAAAACAACAAACACAAATGTATTTTTTAAATATCAATCAATCAAACATCTCAATATATAATTTACATCCATAATAATATAATTCTTCTCAGTTCAAATATGTGACAAAGTAGTACACTAATTTCAATTATAGTTAGACATACGATATCATATCATTATATAATGTGCCATCAACATTTCTACTTGTTTGATAAAATCTGTATAGAGTTCTTTCAGGTTATGCCTGTTCTAAAAAAATGTATTTAACGTAAACTTACCTATAGGTGACATTAGTATTTCTTGCAATTCTTCCACGGCATTACCGTTCAGTGTCGCATAGCCAGACTTCTCAAAAATAATCACCAAGTCCTGTATGCAATAACCATCTATCTGGTAATAGCCTGTAAGATGGTAAAAATAGTGCCATAAACCTGATATATATCTTCCGCGCTAATCCATTCACAAAGTGAGAAAAACATTTTTTTGTATTCAATTACCATTACTAAGTCGTATATTTCTCACTTATTTTTTGTGTTCTTTTTTTTGTAAGTTGTAAATATGGTGGAATGTGATGATATGCATAGTGCCTGGATGTATTTAAAATTATTGAGCCAAGATTTTACCTTGAGTGTCCGTTGTCGCCATGACTTCCCATTCCATGCCGCCAAATGAGACTGAGACGTCAGCAAGCGGGGAGTTTGGTGGATTTACATTTTTCACGATACCACTGACAGTCTCATTTCCACAGAGACACAAGGTGCAGCCGTCGTTTAATACACCATAGGGAGGGCATTCTTTGGTACAATCTGAAATATCATATATTTATCTCTGAGCCACGTACAGCTATATATAGCAAAGTGGTAAATGATTATTTCAAGAAAAAAGAAAATGTGAACAGATTTGAGCGTTATATTACAGGCAATACATGTAGTTGTGAAAAATGTAAACTATCTGCAATAGAAAAGTAGAAAATCTATTGCAAACTCTTGGCGATTGTTGGTATGATCTCCATATCTCTATATCTGGCCATCCCCGCTCCAGAAAAAGAGTAGTAACCCTTTAACCGCCGGTGCCGCATATATTCGGGTTTTCATTTTTTATTAGCACATTAAGCACCACCTTTTAAACATGTTAAAGATAAAATGTGACATCAATCAGCAATATTTGAAAACAGTTGACCTACATTTTGTCAAATCTAAATAATTTTCACTCACTTGAAGTTTGTGGATCGCGTCAGCGAGACACAACTTCATGTGGGTGAAAATTCAGATTGATTAATTTGGCGGTTAAAGGGTTAATAATAATAATAATAATAATAATAATAATAATAATAATAATAATAATAATAATAATAATAATAATAATAATAATAATAATAATAATAATAATAATAATAATAATAATAATAATAATAATAATAATAATAATAATAATAATAATAATAATAACAATTAATATACTAATTATAATAATAATAATAATAATAATAATAATAATAATAATAATAATAATAATAATAATAATAATAATAATAATAATAATAATAATAATAATAATAATAATAATAATAATATTAATAATAATAATAATGATAATAATAATAATATTAATAATAATAATAATAATAATAATAATATATATATATATAATATTATATATATATAATAATGTAATAGTATTAGACTGATGTTCCAGATTTCTTTAATGATTCTTCTAGCTGGTAGGCATTTGGTATTGTCTTACCAGATTGAGTGGTTGATCCGTAATATGGATATACGTATATATATACTGCCTATTTCTAATTATAGTGCTATTCAATATTCCACATTTTCACTCATTACCCTTGCAGCGCGGCGACCGTTTTTATACGTCAGAATCTGACGTCTGCAGACGTCAGATTCTGACGTATAAAGACAGTCCCTGCACTGAACTAAAACAATTATGAAAAAATGGAAAAAAACCTCTAGTATACATGGCTGATACAAAAAAAAATTCAGCGTTGTTATGTATAATTTATCATGGGGTCACACATATAACAAACTTACCTGGACAGACAAAATCAGCACATACTCTAGTCTCGTCCGCTCTACCCACACAATCAGCTCCATTACCTTGAGGTGCTGGACTATCACACAACCTGGTTCGAATCTCTTCCCCTCCTCCGCAAGTGACCGAACAGTCTGAATACTCAGTCCACACACCCCACTCTCCGTTAACTGTACATAAATAAATAAATAAGTACCAGACAATGTCTACAGACAATGATCATAATAGAAACATCGACTTGGCATTAATCACATAATCAGGAGTGGGCTGATTATGTGATTATTAGGAGAAAACACACACATTCACATAGCTATTTTAACCATAATAAGTAGTGGGCTGATTATGTGAGTATTAGGAGAGCACACACACATTCACAAAGCTATATTGCCATATTAAGTAGTGGGCTGATTATATGATTATTAGGAGAGCACACACACATTCACAAAGCTATATTAACCATAAAAAGTAGTGGGCTGATTATGTCATTATTAGGAGAATACATACACATTCACAAAGCTATATTAACCATATTAAGTAGTGGGCTGATTATGTCATTATTAGGAGAATACACAGACATCCACAAAGCTATATTAACCATATTAAGTAGTGGGCTGATTATGTGATTATTAGGAGAATACACACACATTTACAAAGCTATATTAACCATAATAAGTAGTGGGCTGATTATGTCATTATGAGAAGAATACACAGACATTCACAAAGCTATATTAACCATAATAAGTAGTGGGCTGATTATTGGATTAGTAGGAGTATACACACACATTCACATGGCTATATCAACCATATTAAGTAGTGGGCTGATTATTGGATTAGTGAGAGAATACGCACACATTCACAGGGCCATATTTCCCATATTAAGTAGTGAGCTCATTATCAAATATCCCGATTCGCCATGGTATCAAATATCTCCCCTAAACTTTAATATCTCAATGATTGTGGTATATCTAGGAAGGTCTGTTTCTTTTTAAATCATTTCACTTTTACCAAACTAAATAATTCACGGTCACTGTCACTGTAGACAGACATCTTTTGACTAATTTATAATTGAGAACATTTACATTTGTTTATTCATTTGAAGTAGTGAAATTGAAATCACAACGTATGTCAGTGTATCAGATTTTATAAATATACTTCAATTTGAAAAAAAACTACTAATAAAAACATATTAACAAACACATGGATAATACCATAGGCAATAACAGTGACCTAAAAGTAAAAAATATCACTGGTTAAATACCTCACCTAGACAATCAGTTCTTACACAGCTACTTGTCTGTGTATCCGCTCCTATGCAATCAGCACCACCCAACCCTGGTGCAGGATTGTCACAGGTTCTGGTCCGAATCACGTCCCCATCTCCACAGGTGACGGAGCAGTCAGAGAACTCCGACCAGTTACTCCAATCACCATCAACTACAGTGGAAAAACGTCTATATCATTCCCCACTAAAACAGTATAGCCCAGTCAGCTGGTGAGATCAAAATATTCTCAAAGTGACCTCACACACCAGTTGCACCACTTACGCTATTAATATCACGTGTTTGATATAACAGGTGTTTCACACTTAAAATCAACATGCACAGGAGAACACAACAATCTCACTTAAACTCTCACAATGTATAACATTTGTTTGATACCACAATTATATCCCACTTAATATAAAATAGAATCGTATTAAGATATAATCCGCATGATCTCACAGTGATCTCAGTCGGTGACTGAAAAAAATCTTTGTAATTTATTATTTTAATTACATCATAACTTTAAACAGGTAAATTATATTTGTCTCAATTCAAATTAATTTAATGTCTACTACTCTAAACTGTTGCAAAAGTATATCCAGGCCAATAGTGGTTTCCAATCTGCATTAGTAAAAATGTTCACAATGTGGCAAATGACTCCCAGCATGTGGTGAAAAAGACTAGTTACTATCTTTACAATCAAAGAGTAAAAACTTAGCAAGGGAATGTTCATTTGGTATGAATAATACAGCATATATCCAATGAATTAGATAAGGGCCTTCAGGTTCACACCCTATCCATGGTACAAGTGCGGTATTTTCCCACTCCACACCCAAATGAACACCATTTGCATATCTTACTTTTTGACTACAAATAGCTAAAGATAACAGCGCGGGGATTGACTTTAGACATCAGAATGTGAGGTCTGTAGATTCTAACGTCTACAATCAGTCCCCGCACTGTAGGAGTAAAAGTAATGGACGTAGAACCATAACATAGGTATTCAAATGATTACAAATTAAAAAAAACCCACTTTAGTCTCCATTGTTTATACAAAAATAATTCAGAGCTTTAAGGGTTAACCCTTTAACCGCCGGTGTCACATATACTCGGGTTTTTATTGTTCATTAGCACATTAGCACTTTGAACATGTTAAAGATAAAATATGACACCAATCAGCAAGATTTGAAAAGAGTTGATCTTCATTTTGTCAAATCTGAATAATTTTCACTCACTTGAAGTTGTGGATCGCGTCAGCGAGACACAATTTCAAGTGGGTGAAAATTCAGATTGAATAATTTAGCGGTTAAATGGTTAAACTTACCGGGGCAGAGTTCTTCGTCTCCACAGCTGGCTGTCTGTGTAGCACTCCCTATGCAATCAGCTCCCCCCTCCTCGGGCTCAGGATCGTTACAGAATCTGGTGCGAGTCATTTCTCCTTCACCGCAAGTAACCGAACAGTCAGAGAACTCAGACCAGCTACACCACTGACCATCAACTGAAGTGTAATCATGCGTCAGAATACAATATATGAATAATTATTATGTGGGAGAGATTGGCAAAAACAAAATGCGCAAATATCTGACAAGATTTCTACATTCCAGTTAGGTGTTCAATGACTCCATCGTGCTTCTTGCACAGACCATCTTACTTCGTGTTAAGGTTTTGTCAAATATCAGCATACTCGAAATTATATTTTACCAGACTCTGGATTAGAATTGGTCATTTATTCACCAAGATATGATGGAAGCATGGCAATTTTTTTCTAAAGGTTTTCCTCTACAAACCTCTCATCGTATACGCTAAAAATAATCTACAAAACTACCTTAAGTTACTTTCATAATAGAAAACGCATTAATGCGTAAGGTGATGTTAGATATTCTTAGCACTAGTTGTCACATCAAGTATTTTTCATTAGATCAAGTAGGTGACTAAGCCACAGTATATATGGCATTCATATGGTAGTTCTTTCTCCAGTATTAACAAAATACAAAAAGTGATATTATGTATAATTTCCTTTTTAGATACCAGCCTCAATGTACGCCAGATATATTTATGATAAGTAAATTTATATTATATGTCAGCCGTATCAGCAAACAGTTTAGACAACTTACGAGGGCATTCAGGTTGTTCACAATCCATTGCTTCAGTGTGTGCACCTACACAGCCTAGACCACCAAACTGAGGCTCTGGAGTGTTACATAATCTGGTACGAGTCATTTCACCTTCTCCACATGTGACCGAGCAGTCAGAGAAAGGTGACCAGCTACACCATTCTCCGTCAACTATAGAGACAAAATGAACTCGATAGAGTGTTTAAAATAAAGTATGACCTACATCAGTTGATTCAACGACATTCGTCGAGCTCAATTCCTAAGTTATAATATAATTATGAAGATTTTTTAAAACAGTATTGTCTGCAAATGTAACAGAAATAGCTGACTGAGTAACACAGTAAACACAAGACGTTGAACCACAGTTGTTTTAATGTTGCTCAAGCGTCGAAGACGTTGGGCCAACATTAAACCAGCATTGCTTCAACTGTTTGCGTTTCTTGTGAAACGGGAGTGAACCATTCAACATGGAATTTCACAAGGCCCCGCTATCATCAGAATAAGATAAAGACAAATATATCTAGAGGTTTCGGTATCACAGATGATTTTCACTTTTCAGTGTTTTGTATCAATGTTGATGAATATTTATTAGGTAATATAATCATTCCCTACAAACACACACACTGAACAGAATCCCATCGAAAACATATCCATGTCTGTTATACTTACCGGGACAAGGCTCAGCTTCACATTCAGCTACCTCAGTGTCGTCACCCTCACAATCAGCTCCACCAAACTGTGGCTCAGGACTGATACAGTATCTGTTACGAACCATTTCTCCAGGTCCACAATGGGCGGAACAATCAGAGAACGGTGACCAGGCGCACCATTGTCCATCAATGGGTGGCTGTTCTGTGGCTGAAAAATATAAGTAACGTACATAAGTAGACGTCCAGGTGTGAATAATATAAATAAGGCACATAAGTAGACGTCCAGGTGTGAATAATATAAATAAGATACATAAGTAGACGTCCAGGTGTGAATAATATAAATAAGATACATAAGTAGACGCCCAGGTGTGAATAATATAAATAAGGCACATAAGTAGACGTCCAGGCGTCACAAATATAAATAAGGTACATATGTAGACGTCCAGGTGTGAATAATATAAATAAGGCACATAAGTAGACGTCCAGGTGTGAATAATATAAATAAGGCACATAAGTAGACGTCCAGGTGTGAATAATATAAATAAGGCACATAAGTAGACGTCCAGGTGTGAATTATATAAATAAGGTACATAAGTAGACGTCTAGGCGTCACAAATATAAATAAAGTACATAAGTAGACGTCCAGGTGTGAATAATATAAATAAGATACATAAGTAGACGTCCAGGTGTGAATAATATAAATAAGGTACATAAGTAGACGTCTAGGTGTGAATAATATAAATAAGGTACATAAGTAGACGTCCAGGTGTGAATAATATAAATAAGGTACATAAGTAGACGTCCAGGTGTGAATAATATAAATAAGATACATAAGTAGACGTCCAGGTGTGAATATTATAAATAAGGCACATAAGTAGACGTCCAGGTGTGAATGATATAAATAAGGTACATAAGTAGACGTCCAGGTGTGAATAATATAAATAAGATACATAAGTAGACGTCCAGGTGTGAATAATATAAATAAGGTACATACGTAGACGTCCAGGTGTGAATAATATAAATAAGGTACATAAGTAGACGTCCAGGTGTCAATATTATAAATAAGGCACATAAGTAGACGTCCAGGCGTCACCAATATAAATAAGGTACATAAGTAGACGTCCAGGTGTGAATAATATAAATAAGGTACATAAGTAGACGTCCAGGTGTAAATAATATAAATAAGGTACATAAGTAGACGTCCAGGTGTGAATAATATAAATAACGCACATAAGTAGACGTCCAGGTGTGAATGATATAAATAAGGTACATAAGTAGACGTCCAGGTGTGAATAATATAAATAAGGTACATAAGTAGACGTCCAGGTGTGAATGATATAAATAAGGTACATAAGTAGACGTCCAGGTGTGAATAATATAAATAAGATACATAAGTAGACGTCCAGGTGTGAATAATATAAATAAGGTACATAAGTAGACGTCCAGGTGTGAACCCTTACAGTGCCGGGACTGTCTTATACATCAGAATGTGACGTATGTAGACGTCAGATTTTGACGTATAGAGACTGAAAAGATGAAAACATTTCGAAAGAGCTTAGACCCATACCGTAGGTATTCAAATCAAGCGGAAAAGCTAACAAAGACATTTATAATGATTTAAAATCAAAACCCTCAACTTTGGTGTGCATGGTTTATATAGAAATATTTCAGCGTTGTAAGGGTGAATAGCGATCACACACTAACATATGACCTGAGTTAGCGTAGATGGTCATGAGGAAACCAAAACGGGACTTACTAGGGCAAGGCTCCTCCCCGCAGGCGGCTGTCTGTGTGTCTCCACCCTCACAATCATCCCCTCCATTCTCTGGCACAGGCTCATTACAATATCTCTGACGCGTCATTTCTCCTCCTCCACATGGGACAGAGCAGTCAGAAAATTGCGACCAGTCACACCAATCTCCATTCACTGTGGGTGGAATATTATATTCATTAAATTATAATCATTATATAAAGTCAAATCTGAGTATAAATTAGAAGATGCACACAAGTGTAATTTGTCTGTTTAGGTTTTTAATGACACCTGTTTTGTAGTAAATTATCATCCGTGAAATAGCAATAATGACATCGGATATCCCATCTGCAATACTTACCGGGACAAGGCTCTTCTTCACACTCAGCCACCTCAGTGTCGTCACCCTCACAATCAGCTCCTCCAAACTCTGGTTCAGGACTGATACAGTATCTGTAACGAACCATTTCTCCGGGTCCACAGTGAACTGAACAGTTAGAGTACGATGACCAGGCGCACCACTGTCCATCGATGGGTGGGTTGGCTGTGGCTGAAAAAATAAGCAAATTATCACAAGCATTACTACAACATCTACTACATTATGACACCTAAAGTTTCGGTGTATGCAGTAGCCATTGCCTTTAAATAAAGTACACCACTTTGGTAAATAATTGATTTGGTGCTTGGAGCGCTGTTTATGCACAAACACGATGATAAACAGATTGTATATATGTGAACGAGTCATGGTTAGCACAATAGTGCTATACTGACGTAGATATGCAGAGACAAGAAGACAAGGTGCAGAATCGATAAATGTCTTCACCGTAAACTCATACCTAATACAAAAATCCGCTGTGTTTTAGGGGCGTCCAAAACTGAGACTTATGTTCTGTTTAAAGGGACATGTCCAGGTCTAAAATTATAGAAAAATCGGTGATTTTATTTTAGGTTAATAATATGACCATATGATGTAAACATGTTCATAGACTAGAACTGCGCATTCACCATTCGCATTAGGCTAGATATAGAGACGAAATTCCTGATTTCTAATTATTGACAACCATGTCAAAAATAAGAAATACGGGGATTTCGTCTCTATATCCAGCCTAACTGGTGAATGCGCAGCAGAAACATTAAAAAACTTTTGCAGCTCTAGTCTACGGACATGTTTACATCATATGGTCATATTGAGAAGCCAAAATGTCCATGTTAACCCTTTAAGCCCTCACGATGCATTTAAGCATCATGTTGCATCCCTGTAAAATAATGAAATTTCCTACACCTAGAGCTTTTGAGGCGACATTTTCATGCAGCTGTTTCAGTAATAACAATGTATATTTTTCATTTCCCACCCACATTAAATCATCCACTACTAGTCGATAATTGCGCCAGTAATTCACGGCTTGCAGTGGATAAATATGACAATGATAAATTCATGCTTAAAAGGGCTAACTGTTAAAGCATTACATTATGCCGTTAATTTTTTTACACACTTAAAGTTGTTTCTTGCTACCGCGACCCACAACTTCAAGAGGGCAAAATAACTTATACATGTACGATTTGAATCAAATATATGCAAATCTAGCGAATTTACCCCTTAAAGAGCTGAATTTTTTTTAAAAACCTTCGGGACCAAAGACTTCTTTCAATTTGATATCATCATAAATGTCTTAGTTAGATCTTTCTGATTCATTTGAATACCAATGTAATGGGTCGACGGCAATTAGAAATATCTGTACTCTTACAGCAGGGGGATAGATTTTAGTCGTCAAAATCTGGCGTCTACAGACCTCAGATTCTGACGACTAAAGCCGATCCCAGCGCTCTAAGGGTTAAAGCTGTCAAATTGTCGTCTTTGAAGGACAAAGAGAAATACTAAAAACTTCAAGGGTTGATACCAGATTAACCCTTTAAACCTTCACGATGCATCAAAGCATGATTTTGTATCTCCGAAGAATGAATTAATTTCCTAAACCCAGGACAATTTTCATGGAACTGTTTTAATAAAAACAATTTCTTTTTTTTATTCAGCGCTCACTTCCAGTCATCTTTATCCACTACAAGTCGAGAAGTGCAGCAAAAATTCGTGGCTTGTAGTGTATGAAGATGATAATGGTAACTTCAGGCTCGAAAGGGTTAAATAAATGTGACCAGGCTGATGCTATGCTGTATTTGAATACACGAGCAGTATGTTTTGCTGAAAATATAATGAGTAGTATTTACTTGGGCAAGGTTCCATCCCACAATTTGCAGTCTCGTCATGTGCACCCTCGCAGTCTGCCCCTCCATTCTCAGGCACAGGCTCGTTACAGAATCTATGACGTGTCATTTCTCCTCCTCCACACGGAACAGAGCATTCATCAAACGGCGACCAGTTACACCAATCTCCATTTACTGTGGGTTGAATAATCAAATAATTAACAACAAGGAATCAATTATTGATCAATTATTGATCAGTGAAGTTAAATATTTAGCTTTACCAATAAATTATATGATAATAATTTAATATTGATTTGATTTAATAGTTCTGGCTTCATTTAAGCCTGTATGAGCTCAGAGAAGCACCTAAATCAAACAAGAACCTAAATACTTTATCATTCTTATTTATTTATAGATGCCACATGAAGAGAGAAGAAACGGCAGTAATGCACATCTGCAGTATGTCTGGCCAAGTTTTGAGCTTGAGGTAATATCTTAAGCCAATCATTGTGTTAAGGCAGTAGTTCATATGCCTGTTTCTAGTTATATTTTTGTCGCAGTTGATTATCTCCTGTATTCCGCGCTGTGCTGGCTGGGTGTAAAATTGTCCCACTGTAGGTACACAGTGAACAACTTGTTTAAATACTGCAGGGTTCTAACTAGCCTGAAATGTCAGAGTATCGAGGGGTTAGGGGGGCCGCCTAGGCCCCCGGAAATTTTGTGGATACCAGCTGCTCTGAGATGCATTCTAAAGCATTTCCCTACACTTTGATACATGGCTCCCACGGGTCTTTGAAAACGGGGGAAGTCCATGAATATGAAAAAAGGCCGCGAAAAAAGGCTGTGAAAATTCCTTCATTTTTTTGTAAAAAAATAAATAAGCCATGAAAAATGTGGGATTCTCATCAACATTTGATGTTTTGCTGTTGATCGCGACAAACGCAGTGGCAACAGGGATTGAATGAAAGAAAAAGCCACACTTAAAAAAATCTCGTCCTCCTGTCTCAATTTTGTATCTTTATAGATTCAAAGTTTTTTTTGTAGACTTACTTTGCTGACCATCGCACAGCAGCTATCAAATAGAAATCCGTAATCGCCAGATACACAGCAATAGCTTGTGTGTGCATGCACCTTTTCGTTATTGACTTATAGATTCTATAGCATGTAAAGCTAGTAATGGTATACATGTGCAGGATAGTATATTTTTACACATCTCCATATCAGTATTAGAGATACACTGTCTAAATTATTAGTGGACCTAGGTTGTATCATATAGAGGAGATAGTAGATACGTTGCAATATGTTGCAAATAGTTCACGCAATATATAAACCTTTAAGGTGATCTATCACCCCTTATATAGTATGAATAAATTTGTGACAAATAAATCAAAGTTGCCAAAAGATGGGGCACAAGTGTTTCCTTATATGGGGTGATTGGCTATCATGTGATCCTCTGAGAAGGTCACATGATAGCCAATCACACCCATATATGGGGTGATTGGCTATCATGTGACCCTCTGAGAGGGTCACATGTTAGCCAATCACACCATATAAGGACATAATTATTCATACCATATAAGGGGTGATAGATCACCTTTAACAGGCAAAGCATCGTAGATGATATTAGGCCAGCTCGGCTGCAACCAAGGTATAAACAGCATGTCGCATCTGAAATTTGGCAATGAGCCAATGGCGGTCGCATCATTTAGGGCTGCTTAACAGCCCCAGCGTGGCTGAAGGTTTCAGCCACAGCTTGACCCCATACAAAATCGTGGAACATTTCTTTGGTCGGTCATATCTAAGACTTGGCATTGAATAATCAGGTCGAAAATATAGTTTTTTAGAATCAGTAACATTTCAGCTATGGGACAGAATGCTGAGCTTATTTTCCGTACAGTTATATAAAAGTTATGGACATTTCTCGGAGCTTGGTTTCAAGATCGCTCCCGCTCACCGCCTTGTTGAAAAAACGTTGATTTTCTCGGGTAAAACGAATACAGCAATCCACCGCCTCGACATGGACGTCACGGCTGCAGCAATCCACCGCCTCGACGTGGACGTCACAGCAGATACGAGAAGCTGGACAAAAGGTTGTGTTAATGCTGGCCCGCTGTCTGCTAAGTCGGCGGGTCATTAGCCAAGCATTGGGTCAGTGCTGCGTGTTTGCTGGGTACAACAGCCCCGCAATTTTCAATGAATTAAAAAAAGAATGATTATTTCCAGGGTATCCACAGCGTGTCTCTCTTTATTTAGCATATGATATTAGTAGCGTAGCGGCAGCAAAACTCAGGGCCTGGTTAGAACCCTGAATACTGATTCTAGTTTTTATTAAATAATGACTGGTCGCTGATTGGTTGGATTCTAGCAGTAGAATGAGAAGAACTTAGAAGCAATTAAAACACCATGCCCGATTCCTTACAACAGCGTGCAGGCTACCTTTTAGTTGATATTGACATCAGATTAATCTGTTATACTTACCAGGACAAGGCTCAGCTTCACACTCAGCTACCTCAGTGTCATTTCCTTCACAATCAGCTCCTCCAAACTCCGGTTCAGGACTGATACAGTATCTGTAACGAGCCATTTCTCCGAGTCCACAGTGAACTGAACAGTTAGAGAACGGTGACCAGGCGCACCATTGTCCATCAATGGGTGGCTGTTCTGCGGCTAAAGAAAATGAGCAAATTATCACAAGCTTTGCACATATAACATCTGCTATATTATGACACTAGTTCTGATTTCAATATTTGCAAATGTTTTGTCTCAAATTAAACAAACATGAGTAGTTTATAGTTATTCCGCAGTTGATTATCTCCTGTATTCCGCGCTATGCTGTCTTGGTGTAAAATTGTCCCACTGTAGATACACAGTGGACCACTACTTTAAACACTGACTTTAGTTTCTATTAAATAATGACAGGTCGCTGATTGGCTGGATTCCGGCAGTAAAGAGAGAAAAAACTAACACGCAATTAAAACACCATATCTGATTTTTACAATAATACAGCGGCGTGCAGGCTACTCTGTGAATTGAGATTGCTATTGACACATGCTCAATTTGCTATATTTACCAGGACAAGGCACAGCTTCACACTCAGCTACCTCAGTGTCGTCACCCTCACAATCAGCTCCTCCAAACTGTGGTTCAGGACTGATACAGTATCTGTTACGAACCATTTCTCCGGGTCCACAGTGAGCGGAACAGTTAGAGAACGGTGACCAGGCACACCATTGTCCATCGATGGGTGGGAGATCTAAGGCTGAAAAATATAAACTTAGTGTTACAAGCCATGGAGACCAAAGGTTTTTTGTCAATTTTGAGATCATCATGAATGTCGTAGTTAGCTCTTTCCGGTTCATTTCAATACCTATGTTATGGGTTTACGGCCACTATACATATTTTAATTATTTCAGTGTGGGGACCGACCTTATAGAATCTGGCAGGGGGGGGGGGGGGCACCGTTTTTTCCAAGCATTCATACACACCACAGATGGCAAAGCCAGCCTTTTATTTTCTTTAGGGGAGAGGGCAGGTTTCCCAAACACAATATTCCATTCTTGAGTATGTTTCGGCTAAAATATTGTATTTTTTATTTTAACACCCTGAATGGGGGGAGGGTCGTCGGCGCCCCCTGTAGATCTGCCACTGATCTTTGCACATATGATCTACGACGTTGTAGCATCAGTGTTGGTGTGTATTAAATAAAGTAATATTGCTTATAGCAGAAATTAAAGTTGCAGATTTCTTGGTGCTATAGGTTTGCAGAAAGTTCGTTCTAGGTGGTGGAATACATCTATATCATCTAGAAGAGAGTTCATAATCAACTCCTTTATGCACTAGATTCATTTGTAGCAGATTCATATTCGAATAGAATAGTTGATTTACTTTGAAGATTTGCAAAACAGCCGGCGCTTTTATCTTTGAAAATAAGGTGTTTCTATCTTTTTTTTTACAAAAGAGAATACTCTATTTACTGGTTTTGGTGCGGGAAACTTAAAAATATCATGACAGTGCTGTTTAGCTGTTGGTTAATTTAAATAGTTCTGATGGATATTTTATTTAACCTGTGCTCGTTTTAGTATTAAATTTACTTCGATTGTAGTTAACTTAGCATGCATATATGATTTTACCGAACTAATTCTGTTGTATATAATCATGTACATATTATGTTCATTTTAATGACGCATAAGTCTGCATAGACTTACCGTCGTCAATAAATATCTATCTATCTATCTATCTACAATGAAAATTTGCAAAGCAACAACATCAGTAACGTTATCTTTTGCAGGTAAGCCGCTTCTATTGTTTGTCGTAACACCGCTTTTCAGCTTCCTACTAGATTGAGTTGTATCAGGCAGAATACGAAATTTTAATGTGAATTTGCAAAATAATCATTATCTTAACAAGCCAGAATACCCAGTTTACTCTGGTGATATTGTATGAACATTTCCAGACCAAAACAACAGTAACTGCTTAGTAATCCTTAGCCAAATTTAATCAAACAAATCTAATATACTGTACTGGATTCTCTCATAGTGCAATTTAAATTATAAATTCAGAAGGAGCTTGACGCACATGACTCTAGAATCAGAGGGCCACCATTTAATCTTTAGAGGGGACTGAAATGTTTTTAAAATAATAATTTCGGGTAGACTCTGCATGAAATAAAAATATATTTCGAGAACTGTTCTGCATAAACATGTAATAAAATTTTAAATTTTAATGGTGCTGCCAAGACGGGTTCAAAAACCGACAAAAACCGACAATTACTCTAGCCCACCCTCTAATTGATTTACATATCAGACTCACTTTCGCATGGTTCCCCTCCACACTGTCTGGTCATCTCATACAGTCCCGGGCATTCCAAGCCTCCATGTTCAGGAGCTGGATCGTCACATTGTCTGGTACGTGTTTGTTCTCCTCCTCCACAGGTGGCAGTACAGTCAGAGTACTCTGACCATTCCCCCCATGCTCCGTCTAGAGGTTCAGGCTCAGGATGAGCTACAATAACAACATAAGGTGCCAAAATAACAACACGAGGACCTATATTATCAACATGAGGTGCTACAATAACAACAGAAGGGGTTATATTAACAACATAAGGTGCTAAAATAACAACACGAGGACCTATAATATCAACATGAGGTGCTACAATAACAACAGAAGGGGTTATATTAACAACATAAGGTGCTAAAATAACAACACAAGGAGCTATAATATCAACATGAGGTGCTACAATAACAACAGCAGGGGTTATATTAACAACATAAGGTGCTACAATAACAACACAAGGAGCTATAATATCAATATGAGGTGCTACAATAACAACACGAGGACCTATAATATCAACATGAGGTGCTACAATAACAACATAAGCAGCTACAATAACAATATGTTATACTATGCTTATACCCTAAATAACAGCATAGAGAGAGTATCTCAAGAATCAAATTAACACACACTACCTTTATAATAATCTTATTATTAAGGTTATTGATTCATACCATTCTGTATCATTTCCCTTGACTCAGGATCAAATCTCCCTGTAGGGACTCAAAACTCGATAATAATATCAAAACATCCCATGGTACTGCTAATGATCACGCGCTACTGCTAAAATTGTCTAACACTTTATATCACTCTACCTCTGTATCGTCTTAGGGCTCAAATGAACACACTATTATCCAAACACCCACTATAATATACTCATAAAGCAAAAGTGTTTTTCTGTTTAGTAATATAAAGAACTTTTAAAAATTTGGGCGTAAAATAAATCAATGACTGATCAAGAGGAGTGGCCAGGTAGGTTATGAGCAACCAAATTGTTTAAAAAATTCTAAACATTATTATTTTGCCACACACAATATACTCGGTAGGTGCCGCAAGCCCCAGTTATTAGCTGAGAAGTCTAGAAATGATTTATTTAACACTCATTTTATTAGTGGGAGGCCCATCAAATTTAACCCCCAGAACAGTAATAGCTACTTTTTTCCCAATCTACACTTCTGATTTGTATTGAAAAATAGCTAAATCAACATTAAATCAATTATTCTGTGTATTTAAAGTCAAACTGTTAGCAGCAATTTATTCCTGGTGTCTAAAAACATAAGTAGCGATACCTAACATTTGTAAAATTTGAGAAAAACCGATTTTCGTCAGCGATCGCTATATTGGAAAATAGTTTTACTTAATTTCTTTAATTTGAACAGGAGTTTTGACTGGGAATTGGGCGGGGGCCCTAGGGTAGTGGTTAGCACCGCTGCCTTTCCCGCCAGAGTTCGGGGCTCGGTTCCCAGTCTCGGTGGTTTGAAAAGAAACAAAAATGTTTCTTCCCCATCCACGTGTGAAAGTCAGTAGTAGCGTGCTCGGCCTCAGACCACCAGGGCTCGAATTTTGAATCCTGTGTATGGAGGACAGCGTCATCTCAATCATCTCACGATCCTCAGGAGGTTCTCCTGGCCCAGTTTAGCCTATATGTGCACAAAGGTGGCCTATCGCCCAATTCATTTCATTTAACTCGGAATCTTTACAAATGTAATATCTGACCTAAATCGATCATAATACGTCATGCAACCTTTGCTAGTAATTTGTCCAGATTATTTTCTAGAATGACTACACTACTACTGCTATGATAATCTTACTGTCACATGGTTTCCCTCCGCATTCCTCCACCTCCCTGTGATTGCCTGCGCAGTGACTACACTACTACTGCTATGATAATCTTACTGTCACATGGTTTCTCTCCTCATTCCTCCACCTCCCTGTGATTGCCCGCGCAGTGACTACACTACTACTGCTATGATAATCTTACTGTCACATGGTTTCCCTCCGCATTCCTCCACCTCCCTGTGATTGCCCTCGCAGTGACTACACTACTACTGTTATGATAATCTTACTGTCACATGGTTTCTCTCCTCATTCCTCCACCTCCCTGTGATTGCCCGCGCAGTAACTACACTACTACTGCTATGATAATCTTACTGTCACATGGTTCCTTTCCCCATTCCTCCACCTCCCTGTGATTTCCCCCGCAGTGACTACATTACCACTGCTATGATAATCTTACTGTCACACGGTTCCTCTCCCCATTCCTCCACCTCCCTGTGATTGCCCTTGCAGTGACTACACTACTACTGCTATGATAATCTTACCATCACACTGTTCCACTCCCCATTCCTCCACCTCCCTGTGATTGCCCTCGCAGTGACTACACTACTACTGTTATCACAATCTTACTGTCACACAGTTATTCTTTGTATTTCCCTACCTCCCTGTGATTGCCCTCGCTGTGACTACACTACTACTGTTATGATAATCTGACCATCACACGGTTCCACTCCGCATTTCTCTGTCTGATCGCGCTCGCAGTGACTACATTACTACTGTTATAGTAATCTTACCGTCACATGGTTTCTCTCCGCATTCCTCCACTTCCCTGTGATTGCCCGCGCAGTGACTACACTACTACTGTTATCACAATATTACCGTCACACAGTCCTTCTCCGCATTCCTCCACCTCTGTGTGATTGCTCTTGCTGTGACCACACTACTACTGCTATGATAATCTTACCGACACACGGTTCCTCTCCGTATTCTACTGTCTGATTTCCCTCGCAGTGAATACACTACTACTGCTATGATAGTCTTACCATCACATGGTTCCTCTCCACATTCCTCCACCTCTGTGTCATCGCCCTCGCAGTTTTCACCTCCAAACTGTGGCTCTGGATCGCTACATAACCTTATACGGGCATGTTCACCTCCTCCACAGGTTACTGTGCAAGGAGCGAACGGGGACCATAAGCCCCACTCACCATCAATAGCATCAGGTCCAGCATCTGCAACGGTAAAACAAAGTGTTATTGAGCAAGAGGGGGGCGGTGGGGGGTATATAATCCCCTCATTTCCATTAAAAAAAATTTCCATTAAAACTTTTCAAATGAAAATGAGATAAAGTTAAGATAATCTTAACTTCGAGATTTATCCATGTAAATGTTTAGGGATAGAATAGAGACCCCACTCCCTACCAATCTGAGCCATTCTAGAGGTCATAGGTGAGAACACTGTGCTATTATGTATGTAATGCAACACATGCGGTGCCAACTGACAAATGTGGCGAGAAGTAGTAGAAGTAGCGTAGCAACAGGTTCAACTTTGTGAAATTATGGTTATTTTCTTAGTCATTAGTGCTGAAAAAGTCCTTCAAAAAAGGCTACTTTGCCGAATAAGAACATTTATCTTCTATTTTTGTCATGCACATATTTACTTGAAATCCTCGCTATTTCTCATGTGATAGTTTTTTAATATTATAGTTTAATCATATTGTTTTAATTTATTCCACACAATGCGATGAGGGGATTGTAAAGGATAACAAACATGACATTAAAATCGAAATCTGACTTATTTTTCTTGCTGCGCTAGTTCCTTTTGTGTGTTTGATTATTTGTATGATTTTTTATTTTTACAGCACTTCTGGCTTACTCACCTGGACATGGTTCCCCTCCACAGTCCTGCTCTTCAGTATCGTCTCCAGCACAATCATCTCCTCCGTTCTGGGGCGCGGGATCATTACATAGTCTGATACGCTCTTGAGTTCCACCTCCACATGTTACTGGACAAGTGCTGTATGGTGACCACACACCCCACTCTCCGTTAACAACATCAGGTTCTCCATCTGTAACAGAAATGTTGATAAAGTCAATTTAATTAGTATAAGTGCAATTAATTCATTATGTGGTAGGTATCGCTATGCATCATAGGCAATATTATCGAAAAAAGTAACTTGATAAAGTGTTGTTATATGTTTTTGTTTTGATATAGATGTGTTGCATTTTTATCAGATTTGGTAATTTAGCTATTCACTGCTTACAGTAAATCAACCCTTTTTCTGCAAAGTTATCTAATTTCAATGTTAACCTTTTTGAAATTATTTGTTTAACTCTTGTCCTGCTATGCCCAGATATATACGGGGTTAAGGATGTTTTAGATCAATCGAAATATCACTTAATTTTGATAAAATAGTGTTTAATAGATGCTTTGTTGATCTAATAATTTAAACATGTCTTTTTTTCATAAATAGTAATATTTTTCGACATTTGATGCTGGAAATTGCGTTAGCAATTCCAGCTTCAACTGACGAAAATTACAATTGAAGCAATTCAGCAGGACTAGGGTTAATTCGAGACCAAGCATTTGCAAATCTTCATGTTTAAACACTTATTTGAGTCCCAATTAAAGTTATACTATCAGTTATGCTATGGACATTGATTACTGACTATTTTACTGACAACTGACAAGCAAATCTATCAATCATTTAATATAATAATAGTTTATTGACAACATTTATTTCTCCTTTGCCTGTCTACACATCAGCGTCCCGAGGATGGTGAGATTAATGAGATGACACTGCCCTCCAGACACAGGAGTCGAATTCACGTCCTGGTGGTCTGAAGCCAATGTCTACACATCACTGTATACCACACAAATTCTGTTACTCTCGCACACTTTTTAAATTATAACAACAATAATAAGGAAATAGATAATATACAAACAACATATAATTCATTTATAGAGGGATATAAAACATTTGGAATGGATAGATAAAATTTTGGGGCATGATAGACTTTCCGAAATGTTTATATATTTAGTATGGGGAAAAATATTGGTTTGGTATCAGAAAAGCAAACTGTAAATGCGGACAATATATTAGTTCATGTCTATACAGATAGCCTGCTGTGAGTCTTTAAGTTTTTTCGGTGATCATTGGAAATTTAAATTCTTTTGATCAGTAATATGTTTCAATCCATTTAGATTATAATACCTCAACAATAACGGCATTGGGTTTGAATAGGGTGATATTGTTGATTTTAGTAAAAATCATAATAATTACTAGTCTCATCATTATATGTCTTTCATTTTATAGCATAAATGACATATCTCAATTACATTAGGTACTAGTATTCAGTTAAGGCTGGACTCTAAAGTTGATAATGGTTGAAACCATTAGTAGCTACTATATATAGTAGTATTGACTTTCTCAGATTGTCTTGAAATACAGTTTAGACACTGCTCACTTTGTACCTTGGCTTGGATAATTTAGGACAGGCCAATACCAAGTCAACGGAAAATTCACTCTCAGCCAAGACAATGGCTGCCGTTTTCATTTTTTTTCATTTTTCTAGAAAACAGTTCTACGTATATGCCCGGATTTCTACCACAATTCGTGGTAGCCAGCGCTGTGCCAATTTTGGGAAGGTCACCGGATTTTAGGTCCCAGGGAGGAGAAAGTGAGATAGTTGGGGGGGGGGGAGTTTTATGACTCTTAATGTTTACATAAGAACGGGAGATCTCTCTGATGTAGTGGCCTGTGAAATGTGACATCCAAAGAATCTATATATCCATACTTGCTACATCTATCCTGTCACTATGTAACAATTCCATTCAATTAATTTCACGACAACATAGGGCTCAAAACTATGATTTATTGACCAACCTTTGACAAGTAAGGTTTGACAATTATAGCTTTAGGTAGATTGAGGGATTTGTTAAAAAAACTCACCATCAATAGCATCAGGTCCAGCATCTGCAACGGTAAAACAAAGTGTTATTGAGCAAGAGGGGGGCGGTGGGGGTATATAATCCCCTCATTTCCATTAAAAAGATAAGATTCTTTGAACTTTTCAAATGAAAATGAGATAAAATTAAGATGATTCTAACTTCAAGATTTATCCATGTAAATGTTTAGGGATTGAATAGAGACCCCTCTCCCTGTCAATCTGAGCCATTCAAGAGGTCATAGGTGAGAACACTGTGCTATTATTTATGTAATGCAACACATGTGGTATCAACTGACGAATGTGACGGGAAGTAGTAGAAGTTGCGTATCAACAGGTTCAACTTTGTGAAATTATGGTTATTTTTTTTGTCATTAGTGCTGGAAAGGTCCCTCAAATGAAGATTTGTTTAGGCTCGACTTGTTTTCACTTGCATATGCTGCCTCCACATTGACTTGTTCTCGGTTATATGGGCGGATCCTGGATGTAAAAAGGGCAGGACACCAAAATATAAAAAAAATGGCACAATAAGTTAACTGGGCTACATCATCGGGGGTCACGTGACCCCCTGGATTCACCCCTGATTATGCTACGTGAATAAAACATGTATGCCATGGTTATTCAGACCATATTTATTTTTGATGAATCATGTTCATATTTTGCGCAAGCATATACCTTGATCCAAAGGGTGGACAGTAGTAGTAGTAAATTGTTGCTTGACATCACTTTTGACATTTTAATACGATAAAAACGTTGTAGTCAATTGATGGGATGAATGTTGTACAAATGATGATGTGAGGGTGGGGGTGATAGTGCATAGTGGGAAAAGGGTGGTCAAAGAGCATTTAAATTTTAATTAACCTGCCGGAAGCGCTTCCTGAAAACAGACGCTTTCCCAGAGTGGCAATTGAACGGGTCTAGCCATTTGTCCATTTTGGATTTGAAAGATCTTAAGGACTCCAATTGTACTTTTATGTCCACGCATAGATTTACAGTCACCAAATTCGTCTAAAATGACACATTGCAGCTATTTTTAAATGATAACTGATGCCTAGAATGGATTCTATGGATTCTGTGTCCCAAAATCAGTGATAAATGACAAATCACATGTAGCTATTGGACCACTTAAATCTAAAAAATATTATCTCCACTGTGACAACTACTGGTCATTTTTTACCTTGACATAGTGTTCGAAGGTCACATAATAAGGTTTTTAATGTCACCGAAGCTTAGAATGACATTATTGAAGCGATAAATAGATTATGTGTGACGTGTCAGCTAGTAGCAAAATATCAGAAAAAAATATTTGATCATTTATGGATAAGTTGTATTTTTCATATGACCGCTTGTATTCATTTCTGCCCTTCATATATGGAGGCTTGAGGTCAAAGAATAACATTATTAAGGTTAGTGATGCCTAGAGTGACATTATGTACATGAACAAGTGTACATGTATCTTTTGTTAGGATCTGGCTAGTGGCTGGTAACGGCTGTCCAGTTTCCACAATAAATGTATTCATTGAAAAAAAAGACATTATGGATACCAGAAAAAGATCCTGTGTCACACAGTCAGCCAAAAGGGACATATGACATGTAACTATTGGACCACTGATAAATTTTTTTATATAGGACCACTATAGGCCTACTGATACTGTTTTTACCTTCATGGGATGCTTGAAGGTCATAGGAGCTTCTAATTGTAATTTTGGGTCCAGAGGAGGGGGGGTAAAAAATGGGTTAAAAGTCTGCTGGCTGCCATCTTGGATTGTTTGCAGTTTTTGGCCAAGCGCAACATGCATCTTAAAATATCAACTGGTATATCACCTAAATGCATTCAAAAATGAGTTCCACTGGGAACCAGTTGATGAAATAAGTGAATATTTGTTTATCACTGTGAACTTTTTGTTCTTTACGCGCTACAAAATTCCGCCCACTTTTTCTAGAGAGGCATAGTAGCTTATTCTTTGACAAAATCTAAAACAAACGTCAAACCTCAATATTACCGAAGGTTGGTCATGGAATCATGGTTTTGAACCCTACTGTAATGCCTCGGCAACCCCAAACGACATCTGGCCTACCAGCATTAAACTGGTGTGCTGTGTTGCTGATGCTACACCGATTAGCCACGGTACAAGATGTGGGCACACCCTGTAATCTGATCCATAATAATGAATCGAGCTCTCATCGGTTTATGGTTGGGATGGGCAGTAAAATTCAGTTATATTCTTGCCACCTGAAAACGGGATTTAATGGGTTTCTCCCGGCATAAACGTAGAACTGAAAACTATCCTATGCTGCCAAGTCATACCTGGTATTGGAACGTTGCCAACGTTGCCAATAAATGATCCCAATCACGCTAGTGATTGATCAGAGTAAGCAAAACATACATTTTTCTCTGTCAGGTGATGTAGCGATGATTTGGTCTTGTGTTTTGTGTCGTGCTTGCTGCCCTACCGTCTGAATTTTTAATAGTAACTGGACATCAAACATAGAATTAATTAGCCACTATTTTATTTTAGTACACATTTTTTCATGTTTGGCTCTTACTTGGACATGTTTCCTCTCCACAGTTCTGAGATTCTGAATCATTGCCTACACAATCAGCTCCACCGTTCTCGGGCTCGGGATCGTTACACAGTCTGATACGCCTCTGAGTTCCCCCTCCACATGTTACGGGACAAGCGCTGTATGGTGACCACACACCCCACTGTCCGTCAATAGCACCAGGACCTGAAGCTACAATAGGAAGGGAAATACTTAGGCTTACCTCTTTACATTCCAGTCATATATGCGTAATGAGCCATGTTCTAAAAGACAATGAAACAGTCAATCACGACAAAGAAATCTTTACTTTTCATTTTGATATACTGCCAATCTGGTAATATATTTTTGTGAATTTCGTGAGGACAAATTTGCAAATTAAGCAATCACCCGAAAGTTAGAAAGAAAAGAAAATAATGGACATTTTTACACTAAATATAGCCGAGTGTGTGCTTGCATGAATGATTTAATTAGGCCTACATCATTTATTTAGCTTAAAATATAATTTGTGGTTCTTTTGAACTATCATGAATTGTAAATATTATGTTTATTTTTTCGACACCATCTATTAATTTACAGTGATTTACAGAAATTAATTTACAGTTCATTCACCGGTTGGCGATCACTGGATGCATAAAGAAAGCTACATTCTGGCTCTCTCTCTCTCTATATATACATCGCCTGACACCGTAGGTAAACCCAAAGTAGATTAAATGATGCCCAAGCATCTACGACACAACATTGTCTACCGCTAATATATTTTTTAAATGTTTTATATTTTTCCTAGACATTTTTCAAATCTTCCTCACTTGGACAAGGTTCGTCTCCACAGATCTGTGACTCCGTATCATCTCCCTCACAATCAGCTCCTCCGTTCTCGGGGGCGGGGTCGTTACACAGCCTGGTACGCTCCTGACTTCCTCCTCCGCATGTCACACTACATGTGCTGTATGGCGACCACACACCCCAGTTACCGTCAATAGCACCAGGTCCTGAAGCTGCCACAGATAAATGTAACCCTTATTGAGCTGAAATATTGTTCATATAGACCAAGAGAACAAAGTGTTTTTTCAATTAAAAACATCATAAGTAGGATAGAGTTAGCTCTTCTTTGACTGCAGGAATCGACTTCAGACATCAGAATCTTGCGTCTATAGACGTCAGATTCTGACGTCTAAAGTAGATCCCATTGCTACAAGGGTTAACATTAATAATAAGATATTATGAATTTGAACAAGAGCAAGCGAGTGTATTATGAAGAGATAAGCTAGCAGCGAAATTACAATATATAGATGAATATTAACAAGAATAGAAGAAAATATGTGATCCTCCATGCGGAAAGGGCAGTAAGCTCAACATTTTCAAAATTTATGTTTTTTAGTTGAATTCATTGCTGTGTCCTTCCTGTTTCATTACCTGAAATATTTTTTTGAAAAATATTCATTCCTTTTGTTTCGTGATATTTTAAAGGGACTGGCCCACGCTAAAATCATCAAAAAATCGGTGATTTTATTTTGGCTTTTTAATATGACCATATGATGTGAACATGTCCATAGACTCGAACTGCAAAGTTTTTTAATTTTTCTGCTGCGCATTCACCAGTTAGACTAGTTATAGAAACGAAATTCCCGTATTTTCTATTTTTGACATGGTTGTCAATAATTAGAAATTGGGAATTTCGTCTCTATAACTAGCCTAACTGGTGAATGCGCAGCAGAAAAATTAAAAAACTTTGCAGTTCTAGTCTATGGACATGTTCACATCATATGGTCATATTAAGAAGCCAAAATAAAATCACCGATTTTTTGATGATTTTGGCGTGGGCTAGTCCCTTTAAATATTTAGTTATGTAATGCGCAAATTTTCAACCATCCCTTAATTATACCTGTAGGAATTGGCATAGTGTGCCTCAAGTTGCAAAATCCCAGAGTATCGGAATAATAGGGAATATTTCAGATGAAAAGCAAAACTACCTGATAGGATATACCTGCATGAAAATCTCCGTCCTCCTTAGTGATAATGTTGGTGTTGGTGAAACTTCATTGTGCACCACACACACAGTTTACACTTTTGTGCCTTTTTTATTAACTTGTTTTTAACTATATAATGTCGGGATTCAAACTAAATTGACTGAGTGATAGATGGTACATTACTTGGGCATGGTTCGTCGTTGCAGGACAGTGTCTCTGTGTCTTGACCTACACAATCAGCGCCGCCATCGAATGGAGCTGGACTGTCACATGCTCGCTCACGTGATGTGAATCCGCCCCCACACTCCGCTGAGCAGTCAGTGAAGTCAGACCATTCTCCCCAGCCACCGTTAACAGGGTCGGCCTGAACAGGGTTTGGTCCTACAGTGTCTGAAAATATAACACACGTGTAACGTCTATTATTGAAAGATACAATCAGGGTGAAATAATAAAAAAATCTGTATTTTTATTTTGGCTCCTTGATATGTCCATTATATGGTAATATGTCCACAGATTAGTTTTTTTAAATTTTGTTTTAAATTATATAATGCTGGGACTCAAACTAAATTGACTGAGTGATAGATGGTACATTACTTGGGCATGGTTCGTCGTTGCAGGACAGTGTCTCCGTGTCTTGACCTACACAATCAGCGCCACCATCTAATGGAGCTGGACTGTCACATGCTCGCTCACGTGAGGTGAATCCGCCCCCACACTCCGCTGAGCAGTCAGTGAAGTCAGACCATTCTCCCCAGCCACCGTTAACAGGGTCGGCCTGAACAGGGTTTGGTCCTGCATTGTCTGAAACTATAACACACGTGTGACGTCTATTATTAAAAGATACAATCATGGTGAAATAATAAAAAAATCTGTATTTTTATTTTGGCTCCTTGATATGTCCCTTATATGTTAACCTGTCCACAGACTACTTTTTAAAATTTTGTATTGCGCATTTGCCAGTTAAGCGAGATATAATGACAAAATTTAATTTCGGACATGCATGTCCAAAATAAGAAATACGGGAATAATGACCGCTTTCGGCACACTTGCTACGTTGCCACAGCAGCTCAAAAATTAAAAAAAACTTCTGTGATTCTAATATATGGACATGTTCACATTTTATGTCTACATTAACCCTTTGATCGCCGGACTCGAATATATTCGGTTTTTCGTTTTTTTATTACCACATTATGTACCACATTTTACAGTGTTTTAGACATGACATTAAATCAGCAAGATTAAAACCAAAATATACTGATTTTTTATTGATTTTGGCCTGTTTGTGTCTCTTATAACTGCTAATCACGTCTATTGCTGTGTGCAGGCTTTTATTTTGTCCCTGAAAATATGATAATTCGATGAAGAATTGAACAATAACTTAGTATATGTAATAATACAAATTGTACACATGTCAGTATTGCGCTTCACGCCCTCTCAAGTTGTGAGACATAATTTCAAGTGGTTAAAAAAACAGTGACACATGACATCAGTCTATTTTTAAACAGTATGCCTAGCACATATGACGTTAGCGTATTGTTAAACCAGTAACACCAATGACGTAAATCTGCTGATACAGAGTAGCCACGTACATTGTGACCCCCTTGGAGTTAAACGTGCTAAACTGCCACTTTGCAAAGTGGCAGTTTGGCTCTCTCTAGCTCCAATTGGACGAAATCTATCAAATTTTGTTCTTTCTCCTTGACAAAACAATTGAATATATTAAGCATATATGTGTTAGCACTGAAGACGCTTCAAGGGGGTAAAACATTTAATAAACTAATATGACACTTTAACTAGTTTGAGAATATATGGAAGCTGGTTCACTCGTGTCACCAGTGTCTCTATCTCTACTTCAGACACTGGTCATCTTCCCCAGATCAGCTAATATTAACCACCAGGGGACAGAGATTTCACAGCCACTCTCTGTACTGCCGCATCTAGGTGCGTGGGAAAAAGCCCGCTTCTTTCAGAATGATGGCCTCACAGAGTGCAAAATAACTCGATTCATGTTATTACCATTGACGCTTCTGGAAATGAGATAAAAATATCTAGGCTGAATATACACTGATATATACCGTATGTAGTAAAAATTGTGCTTAGCTCATACTTTTAAAAACTCCATTAAATTAATTATCAATAAATATAAAATTGAAAGTGGAACACTCATGGATACCCTCAGGTTTGTATGACGAGCACTGCGTGCACAAATTCCCATGTGTTGGCAGCGGATGGGCAGGTGTGCATTTAAACACAACTGGCCAATCACGATCTACCTCACCGCTGGTGGCTCATTTATGAACTGCTGGCTGCTGGTTGGCAGACGGTGACGTAACAGACGACAGAGACCCATGGTGTTGGATATGTGTAAGTGCCACACAAAATCTCAGTGGGTGACTGTGACACTCACTGATAGCTGAGTGTAGGAAGCTGGTGGCCATCGCATTAAAAGAGTGTCATTCTTCAATTATAAAAAAATAAAACCCCCGAAAGCTGAATGTCGTGGCACACATTGAACCATTAACGGGTTAAGAATAAACCCAGAAAGCATCGCGCTCGTTACAGAGATGGTAAGGATAAATGCCACCTGGTGAATAAGCATAAACTAAACAGGGTTTTAAAAAATCTGTTAAGTTTATTTGTCTTCGGTTTAGTATGTGGCATGTATCCTTACAACTCTGGGCCCGTATTCTCGTACAAGTTACGATATATCGTAGGCTTCTGATTGGTCGAGATTGCCATCTCGACCAATCAGAAGCCTACGATATATCGTAGCTTGTACGAGAATACGGCTCCTGAGTGTTTTATACTTACTTTCGCATGTGGAAAATTGCGGCCAATCACATACTTTGATATTATCATTCCATTTTGTGCCGAAGCCGCACGGCATTTTGTGAAGGTTGCCGTTAGAGCATGCCACGTACTCATCACAGGCGTCACATGATTGGTAATTGCCGCCGTCCTTCCCTTGGCAATTTGACACACAGACAGTCTGACCTGGAATAAACAACGAAACAAACACACATGAGTTGATACCCTGATTCACAGCACACTCGTTGCATTATTGGTAATTCCCACTGTCCTTCCCAGCAAATACACAGCGTTTGTATAACATATGTACAATGTTGGGCCAACGTCGAAAACGTTTGGCCGATGTTGTACAAATATTATTAAATGGATTTATGTTTGCTGGGTTCCCTTGGCAACTCGACACACAGCAATATGACCTGAAATAAACAACGAAACAAACACATTTCAGTCTATACACGCAATAACCTGGTAACCAGAGTGAATGAATGTCGCTGACTTCTCATTCAATTCTCAACCAATTTTAAAATGAAATTTAAAGACGACGTTAATGAGTTTATAGAGACTAACTATTAAACTATACTCGCCGTCAAATTAAAAATGATCAACCAGGATCGGATGATTTTCGGCGATTTCTCCGTCAATTCTAAACCGATTTCAGTCAAATTTTGCAAAGGCCATTTTCTATTCGAATCCTAACAGCCCTGAAATGTCGTAAATTATATAGCGTATTTCAAAAGTTAGACCATTTGACATGTAGTAAATTAAAATTACGACGTCCCTTTATAACCCCATTAAACTAATTCTTGAATTTTATTACATGGCAAATGGTCTAACTTTTGAAATATAAAATATATTTTTGCGAATTTTTCACAGTTGTTAGCATTTTAATAGAAAAAAGCCTTTGCAAAATTTCAAGAAAATCGGTACAAAATTGATAGAAAAATCACCGAAAATCATGCGATTTTTTTCGCTGATATCTCAGTCAATTCTCAATCATTTCCCATGCAATTCTGCAAGGATTAATTTTAAGTATTAAGGCGAAAAACCTCATAATTTCGTGAAATTGAAGTATTTCAAAAGTTGGTAATCTCGAGATAAAATCTGAATAAAATCGAAGGGTTTTAGGGAGCGTCATAATTATAAATTTAATATATGTCAAATGGCCTGACTTTTTAAATATCTATACATATAGTTTTTCTTGAAATGTTTAGGGTAATTGCCGGACGACCTGAGTAAGTAGTGAAAAACATGCAACGAAAAAGTGACAATGTAACTTTCACTTTGGTCGGTGACATCAGTGGTGTCACAGTGGTGGTCACTGTCGATGATACTGTCAATCAATCAATCAATCAATCAATTAATCAATCAATCAATCAATCAATCAATCAATCAATCAATCAATCAATCAATCAATCAATCAATCAATCAATCAATCAATCAATCAATCAATCAATCAATCAATCAATCAATCAATCAATCAATCAATCAATCAATCAATCAATCAATCAATCAATCAATCAATAAAACTTCCATAGCGCCTATATCCTCAGCGGACCGAGCTCAGAGGCGCACAAATCCTTAGCGTGATCATATGTCATAATCGAGACCAACGCAGGTTCGTCAACAAGGAGCCGGGCTGCTGAGGAGCTAGGGTGGGAAAGCCTATCAAATAAGTGAGATTTAAGTAATTTCCGGAATGGTAAAATTGTTTCGGCATTACGTATTGGCACAGGCAGGGCGTTCCATAAGGCTGGGCCACATATGAAAAAGGCTCTTTAAAAATTGACCCAGTCTTAGTTTTTATACGAGGAACAACAAATCTATTTGAATATGTGGAGCGTAGATATTTTGAGCATTTCGGACGAACAAGTAAGTCAGCCAGATATGCAGGTTGGTTGTATTTCAGGGTTCGGAACGTTATTGTACATATTTTAAAATGAATTCGAAACTTGACAGGATGCCAATATAATCGTTTTAGGAATAGGAATAGGAATAGGAATGGAACGACTAAAACGTGGGGCCTTGGTTACCACTCTTGCAAGGCAGTTCTGAACGTGTTGTAATCAACGTCTCGTGTACTGTCCCTGGACGTACGAGACAGTGATGTAATATTGGTTATCGGGGGCCACCGTCGTGTTGGTCCCTTTCAAGCCTGAATTCACCATTGTAATTTTTATCCACTACAAGCCGCGAATTGCTATCGCAATTCTCGACTTGTAGTGGATGAAATTGACTTGAAGTGGGTGACAAATAAACAAAATTTATTGTTATTTTCAAAACATTTCCATTAAAATTTTCGTACCAAAACCACTAGGTTTTAGGAAATTCAGTCTGTTTTCAGAGATGCGAAATGATGCTTTAATGCATCGTGAGGGTCCAAATAAAAGAGGTAATGGTGGGCCAACGTCGTAGACGTCTGACTGGGCAACCACAAAGACCAATTTCCAGCTCAGTCCTGAGGCTCGAACTCGGATTTCGAGCTCAGTATCTACCCCCGGGTCACGAGTTCAGATCCCAGCAAACACGAGATGTTGACCCAATGCTGGCTTAAAGCTGGTCCAGCGTCGTAGACGGTGGGCCGACATTGCCCCAGCATTGAGTCAACGTCTCGTGTTTGCTGTGATATGAGCCGGATGAAAAAAATGAAATGAATGGGGTTTCAGGCCACCTGTGCACGTGTAGGCTAAACTGGCCCAGAAGAAACTCCTGAGGATGGTGAGTTGACACTGCCCTCTAGTCACAGGTTTCAAAATTCGAGCCCTGACAGTCTATTGCCGAGCACGCTACCTTCCGATCACGGAGGCTGCCCACAATTTAGAATTTTCACGAGTGAGGGGGGGGGGGAGACATTTTACTTGTTTGAAACTTGACTGCCAGAGTGTGGTTCGAACCCGCGATTACCGACT
>OZ024913.1:78192506-78215006 GCA_964017125.1 Flabesymbios commensalis | reverse complement strand
CTTCAATTCAATACCCATTCAAATGCGTTCAGCATCTTATTTACTAAAGTATGTCTTATTGTCAGCAATAACTTGTAAGAAAACGAATGCCTTCGACAGTGTTATATCATATCAAACTGAAGTGTTAATAAACGGATAGAGAAGGCTCAGGCTATTGGACCTGTTTTTAACTGCTGATTAAATTTATGTGAAGCAGTTAACTGCCGTTTGCTAAGAACGTGCCTATCCAATTGGGCCGGTTCTTAACAACGTGCCTATCCAACTGGGCTGGTTCTTAACAAAGTACCTATCCAACTGGGCTGTTTTTTAACAACGTGCCCATCCAACTGGGCTGGTTCTTAACAACGTTATCCAGCTGGGTCGGTTCTTAACACACTTGGCAACATTATTGGTGTGGTCGTACTAAACGTTATCTAAAAACGAGCCTATCCAACTGGGCCGGTTCTTAAATTGACCTCACACTTTTGCAATGATGATAGCAATGGGCAGGTTTTTGAACTGAGGGGACGGTGTGATATGCCGGCTAATCGGTCCCCACTGTCCAGAGAAAAGGTAAGCGGGCGAACACCGTACATATAGTGCACAAACATGGCTTGAAGTGGGTGGTAAATGAAAATAATATGTTGTTATTATTAAAACAGTGAAAAAAAAATTTGTTCTAAACCCCTAGGTGTAGGAAATTAGGTCATTCTTCTGAGATGCAAAACGATGCTTTAAAGCATTGTGACGGCATCCTAATGTTTCCAACGAGAAAGACAGAAAGTGAAGATAGGACCAAAGTTAGGATGTTCATTGACGCGTTCAAGCCTGAATTTATCATTCACATCTTCATTCACCACAAGCCGCAAATTGCTATCGCAATTCTTGACTTGTAGTGGATGAAGATCGCCGAAGTGGGTGAAAAAGATACCGTTAGTATTACAACAGTTCCATGAATTTATTTCGATCTAAAACCTCTTAAGTGTAGAAACATAGTCATCCGTAAGAGATGCAAAATGATGCTTTAACCCTCTCAATCCTGAGTTTACCATTGTCATCTTCCACTACAAGCCGCGAATTGCTGCCGAAATTCTCGACTTGTAGTGGTTGAAAATGATTTGATGTGGGTGAAAAATTTAAGAAAATTGCCATGTATTGGCAGAAGAGTTCCATGGGAATTTTAATTCTAAAACCCTTGGTTGTAGGAAAATCAGGTCTCTTATCAGGGATGTAAGATGATGCTTTAATGCATCGTGAGGGCTCAAAGGGTTGATGCATCGTGAGGGTTTGAAGGGTTAACCCTTTAACCGCCGGTGCCGCATATATTGGGGTTTCATTTTTTATTGGCACATTAAGTACCACATTTTAAATATGTTTGAGATAAAATGTGACACTAACCAGCAAGATTTGAAAACAGTTGACCTCCATTTTGTCAAATCTGAATAATTTTCACTCACTTGAAGCTGTGGATCGCGTCAGCGAGACACAACTTCAAGTGGGTGAAAATTCAGATTGAATAATTTGGCGGTCAAGGGTTAGTGTAGTCACTGTGGATCACCCAAGTTGCTAATCTGAGAAATAATTAAGAAGTTGCACAATTTACTAATTGATTGGTAACTGACCTGTTACTGTGCTTACGATGCTAATCAAGACGAGCAGCCCAGTGCCCACGTCCTGATACCCCGGCATCATCCTGAGGTGGTGCGCAGACCGAGAGATGTCAGTCAGGGGGTGGTGACGGAACGCTGTGTGAGCTGAGAAATAATCTGAGACGCCTGACTTCTGAGAGCTGACAGATGATCAGCTGTAGAGACACCTAGGGATGACTTATGAGAGCTCAGTGCTCACTACTCACTGCCGGACTACCTGCTCATGTGGGGTACTTATAGTACTTCTCATTTCTCATCTCAGTGCTAAACATCTGACGCCTCGATGATTTCTTGGCTGACACAACAATCGTATTACGTACACACCTTTCAACTACAAGGACCCAGTTTTATTTGTTGAACTCTTGTTATATGTTGAACTTTTTCGTCCCCATATAGTCCTTTCTATTTAAACCCCTTAAGCCCCCACGATGCACTAAAGCATCATTTAAAATCCCTGAAAACAGATGTCATTTATTTATTTATTCAAACGTATTTATACAGGGTGAAAACATGATTAGCCTTTGGCTCTTTTGCATATGTGCCCTGTTTTAGTATTTGCATAAAAAGTGAAAACACATATTTAAACAATAATTATCTTATTATGTACAATAGTTACAATAACGAAAATAGAAGGTACATTAGACATTTTAGATCATAATCCGATAATATATGCATTTGCTTTAATTGAATAGGTTTACAAATGTATATACATGTACATTTATAGCAAAGTGAAAAGAAAAGAAAACACAAATGTCCCCGCACTAAAACTAAGGGGTTTAGAGTGAAAATTTCCAAGAAACTGTTTCCTAATACATGACAATTTTTCTTTATTTTTTCAACCACTTCATGTCATCTTCATCCACTACAAGTCGAGAATTGCGACAGCAATTCGCGGCTTGTAGTGGATGAAGACGACAATGGTGAAAACAGCCTTGAAAGGGTTAACCCTCTTCCACCAAGTTATTTTACTTAAATTTTCACCCACTTGAAGTTGTGCTTCGCTACAGCGACCCACAACTTCAGGTGTATGAAAATTACTTACATTTTTTTAATTTGAGAAAAAACATTGGTGAATCTTGATGTTCAAACACACTTTTCGTGCTGAATAATAGTGATTTGATGAGCTGATAAAACAGCTTACAAGCGACTATAGTAAAAGTCACCTTAAATCTGCCACTTTCGCGTTGCATGTTTTTCGCTCATTGCTCAAGCAATTTTCATCCGATTTTCATGAAATTTGACAAGCGTTAGATTCAAGTCTCACGGCACCTGCCCTTAAAATTTCGGGGACAAATATCATGTAGTTTAAAAGTTAGACCATTTGACATGTAGTTTTTACGAATTACGACGCTCCTTTATAAACCCATTGCACGCTATCAGCTTCACTCACGAAATTCCACTACTTGTCAAATGTTCTAACTTTTAAAATACTCATTCATGAAATTGTCAGGGTAGGCGCCGGAATAGTTAAAAAGAGTGCTTGCAAAATTTCATGAAAATTGATTAAGAATTGACTGAGAAATCAGCGAAAAACACCCAACGCTGGTAGAAATTGACTGCAACTATATGGTCGTGCTTATATCGCTAAATTATGTTCATAAAAAACATAAAAACCAAAGGGTTTTTTTCAATTTGAAATCACCATAAATGGCTTCGTTAGCTCTTTCTGATTTATTTGAATACCTATGTTATGGGTCTTCGGCTATTATAAATATGTTTACTCTTACAGTGCGGGGATCGACTTTAGACGTCGGAATCTGACGTCTGTAACGTCAGATTCTGACGACTAAAGTTGATCCCCGCACTGTAAGAGTTAAGCCACAAAGATCTGGTGTACACTTAAATGAGTACAGTCGTAATCAGTGGTTAAGTAAAAACCTAAAACGACGTCATTTCCATTATTTAACTTTTTAAAAATATTTTTGTTATATATTTTTGAAATTCTATAAGCACTGTTGGTGTTTCAAGGGTTAAAACTTCAATCTGTTTTACCCTCATGCTTTCAACAACGCTTAGAAATGAACTAATCAGAATCTGTGTTTTCACGGAATTTTATCATGTACAATATCAGTATTTTCTCAATTTTTTTCCATACGTTTGAATTTATTAATTAGGTCAAAGGAATAAACTGTATTGACGTAACATGCATTTCTTCTAATTTAATCAATCAATCAATCAATCAATCAATCAATCAATCAATCAATCAATCAATCAATCAATCAATCAATCAATCAATCAATCAATCAATCAATCAATCAATCAATCAATCAATCAATCAATCAATCAATCAATCAATCAATCAATCAATCAATCAATCAATCAATCAATCGATCGATCGATCAATCGATCAATCAATCAATCAATCAATCAATCAATCAATCAATCAATCAGTCAATCAATCAATAACTCAATAGATTAATCAATCAATCGATCAATCAATCGATCAATCAATCAATCAATCAATCAATCAATCAATCAATCAGTCAATCAATCAATAACTCAATAGATTAATCAATCAATCGATCAATCAATCAATCGATCAATCAATCAATAACTCAGTAGATTAATCAATCAATCGATCAATCAATCAATCATATTTTTCATATTAGCTCGTTACTGGAGACAAAGTATTTTTTGTAATCTTGTTGAATAGAGCCTCATATCAACTTAAAAAGGTACGTATTAAAGTGTTTATAATGATATGCAAATATGTAAAATGATATGTGGCTGTTTTATCATAGGGGTTTTTTTTCGAAAAAAAACTGTAATAAAATAGTCACATATTATACATTTGGCAATTGTTTTTTAGCAACTAGAGCGTCAAATGCACCCCCTATCACCTGCGGAACAATATAATGACAAACAGGCCAAATATAACAAGCTAGTAATATCTTTCTGCTTATCTTCTTGTACTATCGCCAAGTGAGGTACATATTAAAAACTACATGTATCTGTTTGTGTGATGTTATTAGTCTTATCTTCATATCATCATCTCTGGAGGGGCTCTAGGTTACCAGACCAGCCATACCAGACGTCCCAACGTGAAACATGTTCCAATGTTGTTTTAACGCTGGGCCATCGTCGTAGACGATTCACCAGCATTTAAACAACATTGGGCCCGTATGGCAAGCTACACGCTTATTTTTGTTAGATGACATTACATGTGGACTAAATTTAAAAAAAATGATTCAAAATAACGTGGATGCGATAGAAACGTTTATAGAAAAAAAAGATCTATTTGGCACAATGAATCATGCAACGCAAGTTAGCCTGCAGATTATTTAAATCAGCATAGAAAACAGTAGTGAGCATACTTGATAAATGACTACTCATATGGGACTTTCATTAATTCTAGTTCTCTGGTTATTGAGCTCAATGGTAGAGAGACTTTCACTAATATCAGTAGTGGCCAAAGGCACAGTGAAACGATTAGTATAGACAAGATTTATTGTGCAAAGAAATTTTAGGTGTTCAAATTAAAAAAAAATATGTTTGGTAAACAGAGGTTTACCGATTTATGACAGCATATCCCCCAAACATGTAGGCCTAGTACCTGCCTTTAGTATATCCGTTTTATGCTAATCAAATTGGATTATTGTAACTTTCACGACATCGCTAAATTTCGAGTTCAGAACCGCATCGCTAGACTGGTATAAAGATCTTCACTAAGAAAATGCATTTGCTTCCTGTGAAGTTTCGCATTCTTTTTAAAATAGGCATCGTCATTTTCAGAGCCCCAAAATACATCTAACCTGCCCATTACGCCAGCTCTTGACACCGAAATGCTGTAAAAATTTAAAATAATTACCATTCCGGAAATTGCTCACATCTTACCTATTTCATATAGATTTCCCGCCTGAGCTCGTCATTGATTGATTAATTTATTGTTTGTTTCAACTGATTGATTTTTTGATCGATTGATTTATCGACTAAATCGATCGAGGGATTTATTTATTGATTGATTGATCGATCAATTAAATAATTTATTGATTGATTTATTGACCAAAGAATTGACTAATTGATTAATTAGGCCTATTTCATTGATCAACTTTTTGATTGTCTGATTATGTTTTAGCAGCAAGATTCGCTTTTTTATCTCTAAAATTAAACAAATATGAGTAATTTTTACCCACTTGGAAGTTACGGATCGCGGTAGCGAGACACAACTTCAAGTCAGTGGAAATTTATTACGGCTCAATACTAATAAAAAAGTGATGTAAATGACAACAGTGAAATAGATTAAATTGAGGCTTTGTGGTTATGTGATTTAAAAAGTAAGCGTGACCGAAGGGTCTGCTTAATAACGGTCGTCAAAGTCAGGAACAACTATGAAAAACACATGAAATGAGTCATATAAATAATTAGGTGGATGTGGTTTTGGTAAAAATACTTCAGATAATTAATTTTCCTCTTGGCCAAATCGTTGAATCGACTGTAATTTCACAGCAGCCACACCTTAAGATGTATATCATATAGATTGTTAATGGGCTTTGTAGAGGTCGTTGCCGTCCGCCAATTTTGATGTCGGAAGATGAATAAAGATAATATTTTTAAGCATATTTTTAACTTTTGTTCATTCCTTTATTTTATATTTATATATGATGCGATGATAACAGTTAAAACGGTTAATCAAATAGTGAATTTTACACTCATCTGAAATTGTGTCTCGCTATCGCGACCCACAATCAATTTAATGTGATTCAGGAGATTCCCCTGTCCCTGTTTAGCCTATATGTGCACCAATAGGTAACCTAAAACCGCATTCATTTATTTAGACCTCATGAATATTATTACTCTACATTATTATTACTCGAATTACTCATATTAATAACACGGGTCGAAAACGACCACAAAAGCCTATGATCGACCTTAACGCTTTTACACGTTGTTTGTCGGATTGATTTTGCCAATTCAATTGAAGAGGTAGGATGTTTGCACACACAGCGGGATTCGAGCCCGGTAATACCACGTTGAGAGGCAATGCCGCTACTTGCGTTTATATAAATTATATTCGACGAAAAAAAATGCATTTGGGCCGCAATATTTCTCTTTTCAGTAGTTGTTTTTATTTTATATCAGGATTTAATTCAGTGAGTAAATGGATCGGGCTTTAGGCCACCTTTGTAAACATATAGGCTAAACTGGGCCAGGAGAACCTCCTGAGGATGGTGAGATGATTGAGATGCCACTGTCCTCTTTACACAGGATTCGAAATTCGAGCCCTGGCGGTCTGAGGCCGAGCACGCTACCTCTCGGTCACGGAGGCCGCCCACTATACTGACTTTTACACGTGGATGGGAAAGCAACATTTTTGTTTCTTTAAAACCGCCGAGACCGGAAACCGAACACAGAACTCTGGCGTGAAAGGCAGCGGTGCTAACCACTACCCTAGGGCCCCCGCCCAATTCAGTGAGTGAAAAACTCGCACCACCAATGGTACTGTAATGTCTTGTCAAGTTAAAAAAATCGAAAAATCCAAGAAAAACTCGGATTGGTCAGACGCCACCCACCCACCCCACTATCCAATTTTTTTTTTTTTGAACAATTTAGAAACATAAAAACAAAAAAAATCACAAAAAAACGCAAAAATAAGAATCCCAGTTGGGGCTTGACCCACCCACCCACTTCCGAGTTTTTCTTGGACTTGATAAAACCCCGATATACTTGCAAGATATTATTTTACTCTAGCTGAGCGTTATATAAAAAACTTTCAAATAGAACAATATGTTTAAATATGTTTGTTTTGATCCTTTTTTGTTCATTATTATTGGGAGGAAAATATGTGCTTGCAAGTCTTTGGTATCAGATTAAACAAATATGACTAATTTTTACCCACTTGAAAAATACATTTTTTATTTAGCGCTCTTGATGGCTAAATTTATTACGACACAACAAAACAATCATAGTTTCAAAGAAACAAAATGTTTCTTCCCCACTCAGTCGTAAAGATTCAGTAGCGTGGGGAGCCTCCATGAACGATAGGTAGCGTGCTCGACCTCAGACCGCCAGGGCTAGAATGTCGATTCATGTGTGTGGCGGGCAGTGTCATCTCATCCAACTCATCATCCTCAGGAGATTCTCCTGGCATACTTTAGCCTATATGTGCACAAATAGGTAGGCCTATCCTAAGACCTCATTCATCTTTTCGACCTAATGTGCAAAGTGCATTACTCCTTGAGCGATAATAAGTGAGGTGTGAGTCTTTAATCTGTACCGTCTGGCGAGTGTTGTTAATTTGACAGCTGCCCTCTAGCGATCGAGCTGTCAATGAACTTGCTAACAGTCGTCAGAATCACATCAGAATCAGATAATAGTTTATGTAACTTAGAAAACACGATGCTCTGACACTGTGTCGGTTTAATGTTGGGCCAGCGTCACAGAGGGTGGGCCAACATTAAACCAGCATTGTATCTAGGTCTCATTTTACAGGGAAGACACACTCAAAGTCCCTGGAAATTTAATCGGGTTGTAATTCAACCTAATTATTTGTTCTTTACTCAGCACTTTGTGGAAACGCCCCACAATAAAATAGCGTGATTGTATCGCTTTAACCCTTGTCCTGCTGAATTGCTTCAATTGTATTTTTTGTCATTTGAACCTGGAATTGCTAACGCAATTTCCAGCTTCAAATGACGAAAATATTACTATTTATGAAAAATAGACATGTCTAAAATTAAATTATTGGATCAACAAAGCGTCTATTAAAAACTATTTTATCAAAATTAAGTGATATATGTATTGATCTAAAACATCCTTACCCCCGTATATATACGGGCATAGCAGGACAAGGGTTAATGCTTTTCAGTGCCAATCATCACTATAGACGTTTTAAATCCGTCTCAAATAATACCAAATGTTACAATATTATCTATACATTTTGAAGATGTCGATATTTCATCAATAAAAATAAATAAAACCAAGTCAAGTAAAAAAAACTCAGTGTCACCCACAATTAAAAAAAACCCATTACAATGGTACAGATATGGTGGTCAGTGAAATTGTCTCAGCAACTTCAATTTTAAATAAATGAAAACCATATTTGAGAATTTATCGGTGTGAAATCTGAACTTATCATGCTTATGAATGTGAAATACGTCCTCTGGTGAACAAATCGTTTGAGGTGACAACACTTAGAACAATAACGTCCTCCTGTCTAACTCTCCACCCCCCCCCCCCGAATCTCCGTCTACCCGAGGCCTCGAACACATTTGTTTGTAATTAACTTCACCTCTGTCTCTCCCGAGGCAAACATGACAGTAACAGTAATTGTGCCCGCGAGAAGTCATGGCGCATGATTTAAATATTTAGCTACTGCATTATTTCTTCACGAGCGGGGGCCCTGGTGCTGTGGTTGATACTTCTTGCTTAGAAAGTCGGAGGTCGCGGGTTTCAGGGCTCAAATTTTGAATCCTGTGTCTGGAGGGCAGTTTCATCTCACCATCTTCATGAGGTTCTCCTGGCCCGGGGGCGGGGGCCCTAGGGTAGTGGTTAGCACCGCTGCCTTTCACGCCAGAGTCCAGGGTTCGGTTCCCGGTCTCGGCGGTTTGAAAGAAGCAAAATTGTTTCTTCCCCATCCACGTGTGAAAGTTAGTATTGTGGGGAGCCTCCGTGACCGAGAGGTAGCGTGCTCGGCCTCAGACCGCCAGGGCTCGAATTTCGAATCCTGTGTCTGGAGGACAGTGTCATCTCAATCATCTCACCATCCTCAGGAGGTTCTCCTGGCCCAGTTTAGCCTATATGTGCACAAAGGTGGCCTAAAGCCCGATTCATTTCATTTCCTGGCCCGGTTTAGCGTATATGTGCACAAAGGTGGTCTACACATCAATTCATATAATTTCTTCACATTTCTTCACATTTCTGCACATTTAAATCAATAACTTTCTCTTTAAAACCTAGACAGTTCATAATTTATAATGGGTATATTGTTCAAGTCTGTAGGGCAGTGTCATCTCACTCATCTCACCATCCTCAGGAGGTTCTCCTGGCCCTATTTAGCCTGTATGTGCACAAAAGTGGCATAAAGCCCGATTCATTTGACTTTCATTTTTGTCTACAGACGTCAGATTCTGCCGTATAAAGACGTTCCCATGACATAGTTATTGAAATGAAGCGGAAAGACTTAACTAAGACATTTATGATGATTTCAAATCATCACTGTCTGCGGATAATAACCAGAACCTAACCCTGTCAGTACGGGTACCGTCTGCAGACGTCAGATTCTCCATGATTTATATAAAATATGTCAGCGTGTTGTGAGCAATATAAGCACTGTCTATCTATGTGTGGCATCTATAATAAGAAGAGGCTGATTTAACAGATTTATTCCTTATCCGCTAGTGGCGCTTGAATATATGCGTCATCGGTTATATTGAATTTGGTACAAGGGCTACAAGCCAATTGCTTAACCCTTTAAATCCGCACGATGCATTAAAGCATCATTTCGCATCACTGAAGAATGACAAGAATTTCCTGAAACCTAGTGGTTTTAGGAAAAAAAATCATGGAATTGTTTTAAAAATGACAGTATATGTTTTCATTTGCCACCCACTTCAAATCATTTTCATCCACTACAAGTAGAGAATTGCGACAGCAATTCGCGGCTTGTAGTGGATAAAAATGACAATGGTAAATTTAGGCTTCAAAGGGTTAATAAATATTATATTTTATTTTACTGTGCAAGAATTAATTCAACAGGAATATAGACGTCCTCTGTGTCCGAAGCTTTGTTATTATTTAATAATTCTTGTAATCTTAATGGAAATACTTGTCCTGCTGCATATATATACGGCTTCAAGCATGGTTTAGATCAAACGAAATATCACTAAATTTGATAAAATACTTTTAGGTAGATGCTAAGCTTAGCTAATCCAATAATTCGAAATTGGAGATGTCTATTTTTTCATTAATTTAAATATTTTTCCTTATTTGAGGTTTGAAATGCCCCCGACAATTCCGCTTCAAATGAATGAAAACTAATAAGTGCAAGGGTTATTCTACTGTTGGTGGCACTTCACACGTCACACTGAATAGTCAGATTTACCTTAGATTAACCCTTAGAGCGCTGAATTTTTTTATGAAAACCTCGGAGGCCAAAGGGTTTTTTTTTAATTTGAAATCATCATAAATGTCTTTGTCAGCTCTTTCTGATTCGTTTGAGTACCTATGTTACGGGTCTACGGCCATTATAAATATGTTTACACTTACAGTGCGGGGATCGACTGTAGACGTCAGAATCTGACGTCTGCCTTTCACGCCAGAGTTCGGGGTTCGGTTCCCGGTCTCGGCGGTTTGAAAGAAACAAAAATGTTTCTACCGATCCATGTGTAAAAGTCGGTATTGTGGGGAGCCTACGCGACCGAGAGGTAGCGTGCTCGGCCTCAGACCGCCAGGGTTCGAATTTCGAATCCTGTGTCTGGAGGACAGTGTCAACTCAATCATCTCACCATCCTCACGAGGTTCTCCTGGCCCAGTTTAGCCTATATGTGCACAAAGGTGGCCTAAAGCCCGATTCATTTCATTTTGTTAGTCCTCATTTCCCCTGACCTCTTTGGAGAATATCATTTTGACTGTGCTATGCTCTATATACAACAAGGGCTTGAAAATGTTTAGCCTTTCAAAGTTGCTCATCTTTTACAATATATTTTTTTGTAGCAGGTAGTCACAGCATTTACTTAATGAATCAGGCTGTGATGATTACCTGCTATGAAAAATTAAATTATTGTAAAAAAAATAGATGCTTCATATCAACTGTTCAACTTCAATGCGGAGACACTATACCTTCCAATGCTTGGTTGATATTTTCTATTATCTAACCCTGTCATCGTGGAGATCCAGTTTATACGTCAGGATCTGACGTCCATAGAAGTAAAGTCGATCCCCGCGCTGATAAAGAAACATTACAATGGCAGTAGATCAATAACTTATAAGTATTCAAATAAAGTAGAAAGCCATTTGTAAAAACCTTCGTTCTCTTGTCTTGGTTTATGTTGAAATATTTCAGCGCTGAACCCTTTCAGCGCGGGGACTGTCTTTATACGTCATAATCTGATGTCTGTCAGAAATAAAATAAAATAAATAGGGCTTAGGCCCCATATGCATACATAGGCTAAACTGGGCCAGGAAAAGCTCCTGAGCATGGTGAGATGAATGAGATGACACTGCCCTCCAGACACATGATTCGAACTTTGAGACAGAGCACGCTACCTCTCGGTCACGGAGGCTCCCCTCAAGTTTAAATCTTTACGAGTGAGCGAGGAAGGAACATTTTGTTTCTTTGAAACATAAAGGCCAGAGTAGGGTTTGAACCAGCAATCTCCCACTTTCCAAGCAGGCAGCTTTAACCACTGCACCGCCCTTGTAGACGTTAGATTCTGAGGTATAAAGACGATCCCCGCACTGGGTGAGTAGATATTCTTTATAATGGCTGTAGGCCCATAACATATAGATATTCAAATGAAGCGGAAAGAGCCAAATATGACGATTTCAAATAGAAAAAAACCCTTTGGTCTCCATGCTTTATATGCCAGTATTTCAGCGCTTTAAGTGTTATGGGTTACTGACTACATAGATAGACAATACCGATAAGGCAACTATGATTAATTTATCCGAGAACAAATCCAAAATCTAATAAAAAAGTCAATGAGGGCGATAAAAAACACGCAGCCGGATCAATAGTTATTTTTATCTCTAAATGAACTGTCTTGTGCGGAAATCAGCAGCCATCCAATGCGCGGACTGGGAAAAATATTGTTTTTTATTGTATAGTGCGGCCTTAAAGGGACTGGCCCAGGCTCAAATCATCAAAAAATCGGTGATTTTATTTTGGCTTCTTAATATGACCACATGATGTAAACATGTCCATAGACTAGAACTGCAAAAGTTTTTTATTTTTTGTGCTGCGCATTCACCAGTTAGGCTAGATATAGAGACGAAATTCCCGTATTTCCTATTTTTGACATGGTTGTCAATAATTAAAAATCAGAGATTTGATCTCTATATCTAGTCTATCTGGTGAATGCGCAGCACAAAAAATAAAAAACTTGTGCAGTTCTAGTCTATGGACATGTTTACATCATTTGGTCATATTAAGAAGCCAACACAATTTATTTATAGTTGAATTTTAATAATTTTCTATTTCTCCTGTCGTTACTGGTAATAAGGTGTTCATTGTTTTCCTGCAGTACATGGTTTAGCCGAATCGGGACATAGATATGTAATATTATCGTGAAACATTCACAACTTGCACGTGATTTAGTGTCTTTGATGATGGTAATAATTTGATCACTGTTGTGACTCCTATGTAGAATGTGTTCAGGTATATTTTCGAAAATTCGTTTATTTGAACCAATTATTTATATTAAGTTTTGACGTGAAACAAAAGCACCACACCTTGAATATTCAAATATTGCTTCTTGGACATAAATGTATGCAATTTATTAGTGGCATCAAAATTACTTTACATTGATCACATGCAGATCACGACACTTTGCGACAAAGATATCCACTGATTTATAATAATCTACAAAAATATTCTCTTCCTTAATGGTCATACCTGTTTGTGGCTTGAATGATTTCAGCATTGAATGAGCTAATTCTGTGACAAAATCCATTGCCCTTATCTTGGTTTTCTTTGCCCGTATCTACCCTTGCACCCATGTCACCTGCCAGCAGATACGAGAAGATGAACCAATGATGGGGTAATGCTGGACCAGCATTACAAACCTTGGACCAGCAATACACTATAATTGAGTCGACGTCTTGTGTAAGCTGGGCGTCACCTGTTGTTTGTAAACAATGAATATGCATACTTGTTTATACGGGTGCATCAACCCCTGAGGTACCAAAGGGAAGAAGACAATTAAAAAGTATTGATAACTAACCAACAAATTATTGGATAAAAAATAGAAGTAAACCTCCGTCAATACATATTTTTCTGATTTTTATGATGTAAATTAGATATTGTTTTAAATAGAATCAATGTCATAATTACTCGTCGTAATATGGTGAAATCATAATTGATAGATGGTAAAAGCTTTAGTTCCAACCCCCAATACCGGGGGACAGCACTGAGAGCGATTTCACGTTTTGGGGAGAGTTGACTGTCTTATTGTACAGGGTCTTTGATAACAACAAGAGGCTCAGACACTCACGCCGATTCTTAGAACGTCTAAGATCAATCTCAGCGCTGTAAGGATTAGTATTGGGCGAGCGTCGCGGACGGTGGGTCAACACTATATAGTCTATGACACAATTATCTGAATCGCATGCTTTTCGTCGATTTCACATTCAATTATGAGCCGATTATCTAAAAAATGTGCACAGGACATTTCCAAGTCATGTCCTAACATCAAAAATTCGCAAAATTACATTCAATATTTCAAAAGTTGTACCATTTGACATGTAATAAAATTCCAGAATTAGCGTAATGGGTTTAAAGTGGGACGTCATATTTTCAATTTACTACATGTCAAAATGGTCTAACTGCAATTCTGCATATGACTTTACGAACTTTTTACACATGTTAGGAAATGTCCTGTGCAAAATTTCAAGAAAATCGGTTCAGAATCGTTGGGGAAATCGACGAAAAGCATGCGCTCTAAATAATTGTGTCATATAGTGTAGTACAACACTGTCTCAATACTTCGTGTATGTTGAATCGTTTGCTTCTATTTTTCATTCATTAAAAGCTGGATTTCCTGACGCATTTTCCAGCTTCAAATGACGAAAAATATGTCGATTTATGAAAAATGGCCTGCAAAGATCAATTTTTTTATTAACTGAGCTTTTATCTCAAACTATTTTGTGGATTTCAGGGGCATTTTATTTGGTCCGAATCTTGCTTGTAACCGTATATATACGGCTCCCGCAGCAAAAGGGTTAACAATTTAAACCCCATTGTCGCATTGATTCAAAGACGATATATTTCATTACAATACTGATTGTCTGAACTTTTATCTAGGATATCATACTTAGAAATTTCATAATTGCATAACACCATTCGCTTCAGAGGAATTGCACGCTAAAAATAGCCTGTGAGAAATCGGTTCAGAATTGACGGTGAAATCGACGAAAAATATGCGCTACAGATAAATGTGTCCTATAGATTCTCACGTCTAAAGTCGATGGCCGCACTGATAGAGTACAATATTTCCAATGGTCGTGACTCATATTACAGGTATTCAAATGAAGCGGAAAGAGCTAACTAAGCCATTTATGATGAGTTCAAATTGGTCTCTTGGTTTATATAAAAAAAAATCAGCGCTTAAGGGTTAAAAACGCTCGTCTTTCTAACATGTAATAAAATAGCAAAATGCCCATTGTCGTGAAATAAGAATTGTATTACTTGCCAAATTGTCCAAGGGGTCTTGTCAAGTCGAAAAAAATCAGAGTAAAACTCGGAAGTGGGTGGGCAGGTCAAGCCCCAGCTCGGATTTTTTGTACATGTCCCCCCCCCCCTCCAAAAAAATAGATAAGGTGTGTGGGTGGGTGGGGTCTGGTCAATACATTTTTTTCTCTGACTTGTTTGGATTTTTTTTAATTAACAATTTGAAGAGACACAACATAATGTGACCAAATTATTAGGGATGTTGGGTGGAACATAAAAATATGATACGAGAAAAAGCACACACGGTGTTTAAATAACAAACTAGACAATTGAAAAAGACTACTCCTAGCATGTGATGAAACAAACTATAAACGCACATGTACACAACACTCGGATTTTTGCTCAGAGATGCTTTAGAGGTCGCCCGCCGGAGCATAGCAGTGCCAGCAACAACATCAGTATGACACCACGTGCTGCACAATTGAAATATGAGATGTAACTTGCCATTGACAATATGGCCAACTGAACAACAAACGGTCGTGGATCGCAGTGAAATTTTTTCAATATTGTCAATGTTCTAGATAACGTAAATAACTGTAAGGAATAAATAAATTAATATTCAACACATTCAGGTGATCGTCCGACAAAAGTTTACTCTTGTCGTTACTACTACAAGAATATATATATACTTGGACATGTCTTTGTGTTCTCAGTTTACATGAGGCTTAATGTTGGGCCACTGTCAACGTCAATCATGTGACTGAGGGCAGTGGCATTTTATTCATCTCACCATCCTCAGGTGGTTCTCCTGGCCCAGTTTAGTCTATATGTGCAAAAAGGTGGTTTAAAACCCCATTCATTTCATTTCATTTACCGTTACGCCAATCGAAAAAGACAAGTTTGTGAATAACGCCTTCAAAGATATTGTAACTCGTGTAGCTTGAATTCATTAGCCAGTGATATCAGTGTATAATAAAGACTACCCTTTTTTTGTCAGTAATAATGAAGAGACATGAAAAAGTTTTTCAAATTTTCGGAAGCCATACCAGCATGAAACAAAAAACATTTCACTTAATAAATATATTAATATCAAATTAAGGAGTTTGTACATAACATAACTATTTCAGTTTATCTAAAAACTAAAAAAAAGTTTAGTTGATATGTTATTTTTCTGTGGACCTTTGTTCTGTTGTAATAGTTTATGTTGTTTTTTCAGCTGTGTTCTATGCCTAAACAATAGGTCAGATCTAATAAACTTATGGTCTCTGCGAAAACAGATCATTGTCACTGAGGGAAACTATGGTAATGTGTCGATAATTCACCAGATGACACTAATCTTCCAACGACCTGCTAGTGACAGATTGCTCAATAGGTGGCAGTGGGTGTACACTGCTATATTTTGACAATTTTTGTGTGACATAGTGATATTTGAGAGCTATTAAGATGAATTTAAAATCAAATCACATAGTTTTTGTATTTTGCACGCTGTTGAATGTCTGTGTTTTTGCATGAGCTACTCAGGTAGCTCACAATTCAAATAGGGAAATTAAATGATAAAATACGGTACCAGAACAAACTTCGGCACATCCCATCATCCACACTGAATTGCCTTAATGATAGTAGAGAGATCAGACTGTACTGTTGAAAAATATCTAAAAAATTATCCTAAAAAGCAAATCATAATATTAGTTTTTTTTTAAGTTTCGAAGAACAATGTCATTATAACACGTTGATTTTTTTCTGACAAGGGTTATTTCTGTTTAGACTATTTGCAATCCTTTGCGTTGCACTTCAATAAATAGAAGTCTGGAATAAGTATAAAAAAACTGAATTATCAGGACAAATCAGCATTTTACCTTTAACAAAATTAGGCGTAGCCAGAAAAAAGTCAAATTTGAAAAAAGTCAAAGTCCCATAACTTGGTTTAACCAGACAGAAGACACGTCTGACACGAAATTAAATGTATTTCTATTTGTCATTTATCAGGGCGAGGCCGACAGAAAACACTTCTAACTCGAAGTAAAATTCTCTTCCATTTATCATTATTTATCAGGCCGGCAGAAGACACTTCCAACTCGAAGTAAAATGATCTTCCATTTGTCATTGATCAAGACACATCCGATTCAAAATTAAATATCATTCCGCTCTCCAATTTTATTTAATTCAAAGGTATTTATTGTTATTAGAAATATAATATAAAAACAAAACAATATTATTCGGGAAAAATAATAAATAAAATATATCGCATCTAATGACAAAGAGGACAAAACGCCCACTGGCGTATGCGCCCTCAAAAAAATACATTTTCGTATTTGTAAATAATAACAAGTGCAGAAGTGCATGATACAATCAAATAATGTATAATACATCAGAGGATATGATTTGTAACAAAAAATTATACTTGATTCAAAAGAAATATTTTTAACGCTCTCTTATAACATGTAAAATCGACATCAAAACATACTTTGCTTGAAAATTCATTCCATAAAATAACACCATAACACCTGCCGTTTGTGCGGCAGACGTCCTACATTTATGTGTGTGCAGTTTATTTTGCTGGCGTGTTACATGACTATGAATATCTACATTCCGAATATAATAATTATTAAACAATTTGGGTAGACAACCACGAATATATTTGAACATGAATAATAAAATCCTCTGTTTGTATAATTGATAAATGTTTAATAATTTAAATCTAAAAAGATAGGTTCAGTGTGAGCTCTGTGGGGTAATCATTTCATTATCCTAACCACTCGTTTTTGGCAATTTAAACAATGACAATTAACAGACATCACCAGCTCTTCCCCACACTTCTAAATAATAAGTTAAGTGAGGATAAATAAAACTGTGGTACAAGGTTACTAATGTCGACAAGTTTATATATTTTTTTGCTTTATTAAATATTCCTGTACCTTTTTCATTTTTATAGATTCAATATGATTTGCCCATGACAGTTTTTCATCAATTAACTAAGAATTTAGTACAAGCAACACGTGCTACCATTTGCCCATTAATCTTAATAGCTGTATCGTTAATAATACGATTTCGAGATAAACTAAAAATCATGTAATTAATTTTTTTGACATTTAATCACAGTTTGTTTACATTTAACCATTCAACAATTTTTGATAATTCATTATTTATAATGGCTATTATTTGCCTCACATCGTTTCCAATAGCAAAAACATTTGTGTCATCTGCAAATAAAAGTGTAAAGAGTAGTTGTGATACATTAGACATGTCGTTGACATAAATTAAAAATAACAAATGACCTAATATTGAACCTTGCGGTACACCACAAGAAACCGTCTCATTAGAAGAACAATGTCTATTAAATAATACATACTGCTATATTTATACTGCCTTATAATTTACATTTCTATTCCTGTCGGAATTGGCTTTTGTCGTTTCTACCTTCTAATTTTCTTTTATATTCCTGTCTTCCTTCTGTGGGCGTCACTGTGAGCGATCAATTTGAATTTATATTTATGTCGGAATTGTCTTCTGTCGGTTTCTACCTTTTCATTTTTTTAGATTTCTGTCAGGATTGTTTGTTTCACCTTTAACTTCTAATATGCATTTATATTCCTGTCGGAATTGTCTGCTGTCGAATTTTACAGCTTATTTCTTCTTTATATATTTTAACGTCAGAAGTGTCTTCTGTTGGGTGATTTTTTATAATACAATGTAATTGTATATATTTACGTCGGAATAGTCTATTGTCTGCATCATACTTTATCTTGCAGTCTCAATCAATTTTAAAGTCGGAATTGTCTGCTGACGATAAAAAAGGAACGTTGTTATTATTGTCTTCTGTCGATCTCAGCAATATAATATATATTCGAGTCGAAACTGTCTTCTGTTTGTTGCTCGCAAATATAACCATACTACATGGAATTAAGGATTCATACAGCTTTGAAACGCGCATGTGTGGGACGGTCAAGTGTAGGCCTACATCAACCTGCGTGCAGGGTGTACTTCCCACTACCAGATATGAGCCTGTGTCTACCTATTTGGGACCCCAGTCCAGGAGGAAACACGTGCCTCTCGTGCGACACCCCCCAAGCTTAGACATCAAAGCTAATCGCAACGCGCCGGCAATCAGACGGCACTGTCTGGCCTGGGAACATCAAGCCAAGTGACAGTATAGCGAAGCGATGCGAGAACTTGGACAACGCTGTTCCAACGTTGTGACAGCCGCGATGATAATGACACAACATTGAGGCAGCAATGTGTCCTTGCCATCTGTGAAATGTTATTTGTACAGCCTATCACACAATTATAGAGTGTGTACAACTGGATTATACAGTCAAATATTGCCACCTCTGATTACAAATTGAATAATTAGAGCCTATAACGGGGGATTAGATCAGCTAATAAATCAAAAACAGTTTAAAAGGTGGCTAAGCTCTTATTCTTGTGCTTTTGTGTCGATATAATCCCCCTAATAATCTACTTATGAGAGAAAACGCACGCAAAATATGTGGTTTTATTTTGAAAAATAAAACGTAATTTTGAGATTCAGAACGTTATATGTGTCTCTATTTATGGTAAAATATGTATGCTATGACATACTTGAATTAGAAATGTATGGGTAACATATTTATTGCAATAAAAGCTATATTTGTTCTACATGTACCACTTTCACAATTTTGGGCAGAGTTTGAAATTTAGGGGAGGGACCGACAGTTGGGAGTCGCGTGGACAGGGGTGCTCAATTAGATGGAAAAGGCCTCATCGCATTCAGGGGTAGAGTTAGAATGAATACAACTGAAGTACAAAAAAGAAGATTTCGCCGGACAAAATGTTAATAGATAATAATATAACTAGTAAGACCATTGTGAATCACTTTAATCAGTATTTTGTCAACATTGGTCACACTCTGGCTTCAAAACTCAACGATGTTGAACCAGATTCACATAAAAATTATTTGAAGAGCCAAACTTCCAAATTATTTTCATTTCAACTAGATAAAAAAGACGCCATTTCCAAAATTTTTGATAATATTCCTCATAAAAACAGTACAGGTGTAGACGATATATCAACTTTCTTAATAAAATCTGTTAAATTCGATTTATTAAAAGCTGTGACAACAACAGCAAACCAATCACTAACCACAGGCATTTTCCCAGACAATCTTAAATTAGCAAAAGTCATTTCGCTTTTCAAAAAAGGTGATCCTACCTCTATAAATAATTATCGACCAATATCTCTTTCACCAGCACTGTCAAAGATATTTGGACGTGTAATTTATAACCAAATAAATAATTATTTTACATTAAACAATCTTTATTATGAAGGACAATACGGCTTTCGTAGTAAACATTCTACTGAATTGGCTGCCCTTGACATCATCGACACTATTACAAGTAGAATGGAAAGAGGCAGTATACCGATAACCATATATTTGGACTTATCCAAAGCATTTGATACATTAAACCACACAATTTTACTAGACAAACCTAAATTTTACGGTATCCAAGGTGACTCACTAAAATTAAATCGAAAACAATGCGTCGAAATAAATTATATTAGATCAGCCTTAACAATTATTTTAACTGGAGTCCCGCAAGGATCGATTTTAGGTCCGTTTTTATTCATAATCTATATGAATGATATACCTTTTGCTAGCACTATTTTTAAAACTATTATTTACGCAGATGGCACCACACTTTTAGCCAACTTAAGTCACTTCTATTTTAAAAATAACACAAAAGTAAACATAAAAATGTTAAATAACGAATTGAACAAAATTAAGCTATGGTTAAGGGCAAACAAACTTACTTTAAATACACAGAAAATCTAAATTTATGTTATTTTATCAGCCCAAAAAACGCTTAGAAATTCCAAAGATATTAATAACCAATGAAAAAATTGGCGTGTGTTGAGCAATTTGATTTTCCAGGACTAATTTTGCACAAACATCTAATTTGGAAAAGTCATGTGACCAAAGTAGCAAATAAAATTTCAAAAACTATAGGAATAATTAATAAATTAAAATACCAGCTCCCTCAAACAACACTCCTAACAATTTACAATTTTCTTATCCTCCCACATCTTAATTATTGTTTACTGGCATGGGGACACGACTCTAAGCGTATCCACAAATTGCAAAAAAAGGCTATTCGAATAATAGACAAAAGTCTTTTTTTTTTTCATACTGATCCCATATTTAGGAAGCTTAACGTATTAAAAATGTATGACCTCCATTATGTTCAACAGCTAAAATTTTATTTTAAATATGCAAATAATTGTCTTCCTGTGTATTTTCAAAATTTTATTTTCCAAAATGGTTTAGAAACTCACAATTACAATACTAGAGGATGCACCAATTTGCGAAACTCCATAGTTAAACACGAATTCTCACGTAAATGTATTAGATATCAAGTACCCATTGTCATTAACAACACGCCTTTAATAATAATAAATAAAGCAACTACACACAGTATGACTGGTTTCACTAAATACATTAAAAAAATCTGTACTAGTAAATATAATACTGTATGTAATATAAATCACTGTTATATATGTAACATGTTGAATCAAAATTATTTTTTTTCAATTTTTTTTTTTACTTTTAATGTTATTTAACATGGTTAACCATATTTCATTTTACTCTTTCATAATTTCCTTTTTCGCTCTGATGGTACCAAAGGGTCGGGTCTGCCAACCTTTTGTTTCCATTGGAGCTGAGTAAAGTGCTTTGTTTTATTCTTCCTTGTTGAGCCGAAGGGCAGCATCCGCTTACTTTACAAGTGTGCAGTTGCTGCCTTTTTTGCTCTGCACAAGCTGTATTGACATAATATTATTATATTATTATTATGATATCATGACAAGCTAGTTTACATTTTTGTTGGGACGACCGTCTCATTATCATTTTGCTATATATTTGAAAAATATTTGTATAAATCCATCTACATTTTTGCATGCTTGTAGATATTTATTATGCAATCACTGCTACAATATCTTTTTCTTTATAATCATTGACCCTTTTGGAACTTGAATATCTTGAAATTATTTTTTTCTTGTGTGAAAGGTGGCCATAGTGGTAGCGGCATTTTTTGTCTTAACTATGGTCTCCTGACTGTTATTTGTACTTTTCACTTTATTTGTAATTAATTATGTTTTGATCAAATAAATTTATTTTCTTCTTCTTCTTCTTCTTCTTCTTCTTCTTCTCTACAGGGTGGCCTACATTAGCCTATAGAGTACACTTTGACAGCATTAATATCAGCGACTGAACTGATTACAAGATACTACTCCATCGAGAAATTGGCCCAATGCTGTTTTAATGTTAGACCAACATCTGCGACGTTGGCCGACATTAAACCAACATTTGGTGAGTGTGCGGTGTAGGCTTGGAATGCTCTTACTGTCAATATGCTGGAGGTAAACTGTTCACAAATCCCCAGGGCAACACAGCATTTTGTGTCACAACACAAAGCCCACATGAGAGAAATGGTGAATTATTTAATTTAATTTAAAATTAAAAACCTTAATTTTTAATTATCCGCGGAAGGTTATAATTCTCCGCGGAAGGTTTTT